>CM040979.1:2866285-2894145 GCA_022985145.1 Pangasius djambal
AGTCTCTTAGTTCCAGTGAAGGGAAATTGTAAAGCTACAGCATACAAAGACACTCTATACAATTGTGTGCTTCAAATCTTGTGGCAACAGTTTAGAGAAGAAACCCATATGGGTGTGATGGTCAGGTGTCCACTTGAATATTGTAGCTAGTACAGTTAGCTTGCTTGGCTAATCTTCCAACAAACCTAGTACAAAGCCTTGCACATAAGACATAGATCAATACATTTTAAACAAAAGTGTTGTGTATAAATAGGATAGTTGGCTTTAAGATACATATTTTGGCTTCGACCTTTTCTCAGCAGGAACTAAAAAAAAGTGTTGGGCAATGCATAACAACAGTATGCATCAATACACACCCATAAGAAACAGACTACAAGTGGCACAAGCAATGTCAAATATAGGGTTAGAGCCTTTGAGGCTTTTTTTTTTTTTCCAGAAATGATCCAATATTTTCTGTACTAAAATTGAATGTGTATTTTTTTTAGAAATATCTCAAGTTATATTTTGTGTATACTTAATATCTGCAATTATGGTAGTAATAGACTAATTTTATCAAGTTCTGGTTGGACCTGTGGTTCCTCCTGTTGTGCAAGTGATTACAACAATATAATCTCCTATTAGTTAGGACCAATGTAATTAAAGTAAAGTGGCATCAAATTAGTTTGATTAGTAATTAGTGGGACCATTTAATAGGTGAGACTACCACAAATCCTTCTTGAATCTCATTTCTTACGCTCTCAATACAGACTCAAACAAACAAGATGACCGTCAGTTAAAACAATGATAAACAATTAGCTCAAGCCATGAAAAGATTCATTTTCTAATTATAATATTTAAAAATCTGAATTCTCACAAGCATGGTTCGGAGGGTTAATTTAAAAATATGTATTCTATTACAGTTACAAATTACTCTATAAAAACATGTAATCAGTTATGTAATTCAAGAATCACAATATAAAAGTAATGTAAACTGATTACTTTTGGATTACTTCAAGGTCACATATGTAAATTAAGTCAAGATAAAAGCAATATGATCTAAAATACTTTTATTCTGGATTTAAACAAAATATGTCTGAGTAATGTTATACGTAATGTAGCTGTAACTGTAAATACCATCAGGACAGATGCACTGAAGCATGTTGACATTAAACAATCATAAACAAAATCTGGTAGGATATATTTCAGATTCAAAATTTAAAAATTTTAAAAAGTTTAATCCTGACAAGTAGTACTTGCAGTTAGTCTGACTTGCAGTTCGTCTGTTTGCACCATTTGGCATACCTAAAGAAAGACTGAATGTGCATTTAAACTGTTCATTCAGTCAAAGCCTAGCTTTGGGCAGCTGTTGTAACGAAGGAGGAGGACTTGCTCCGTGTGGTCATCAGACATTCTGCTATGAAATAATGGAAATACATTTTCCCCATAACTGAATAAACATTTAACAGGAGCACTAGAAGGCTTAGTGGTGTTATACTTCATGAACGGCTTCTTGACCAATGGAAATAAATTTAGAGATTGCATGCTTTTCTCAGGATCATCAAGGAACTTCCTAACTTCTTCCTCCACTGTGCCTTTATTTTATTAGCCCTAAAAATCTGAATTATCTGAGTCTCAGCGAAATTTCAGCATGGTGGTTGTTGCCATTTTTGTTTCATGGCTTCTCAGCATGGCATCAAAGCGACTGTCAAGTGCTTCGAGGACTGCAGTAACGATGTTAGCTGTGTAAGACACATGTGGCAATTTGTCAGAAAGCTTTGACTTGAGGCTTAGGAGTGTTGGAATGAGAATTCAAAGGTTTCTCCATCCGTGGAAGATCAGTGGATTGGGAAAGGGGCTGTAACACATCCACATACACTCTCAGAGAAGTCACCTCGTGTGGGTCCAGTCTGGTAGCTCCAGACGTTTCTCAGATGTCAGTCAGCTGATCATCTCTGAGACCAATGAGTTTGGAAATGGCCTCATACTCTGAATTCAATCTGGCAACACATGGAACAGAAACTCCCATGTTTGCAACATCTTGCACGGTTTCTGCATCTACTGTTGAACGGTGTGCCTTGCTCCGTACAGAAGCACATTTTTCCATTGCTCTTTGGTAAACTTTCCAGGAAGGGCCTCTTGATGCTGCTTTATCTACCTCATTGGTGGTAATCAGGTTTAGGGTGTGTGCGGCATCTTTGATGAGGAGGAAGAAAAAAATGAACCTCCTCATCTCCCTCCATTTTAAGAACTGCACCCATATCTCATCCAGTTCATCTGTAGCTATACCTCTTCAGATGTTTCAAATTCACGGAAAGCTTTTACAAAATTACTCCCATTTTTTGAATGAAGGCTGCTCAACCAATGAGAACGACTGAACATCATCAATTACAAATTCAAATATTAGTTCATTAACTGTACTTTGGGATGTGCTGTGTCCAAGTTGCAAGTTTTGCTTGTTTGAAAGGAGGATGCAAGGCACGTTGTCCAGGATCAGATGTTCTAGGCTGCTTAATCATCTCAGGCCGCCTAGTGTCTTCTTTAGTCGAGTGACTTGGATGCTTCCTCTGAGAAACAAAATAATGCAAATTAAAAGAGTAGTTGTAGGCTTTCTAAGATTTATTTAGTTCTTAAGTCTATATATTCGTTAACTTCCAACTGTATTCAATGGACAGATCACAGTTTATCATCATCACTATCACTATTGAAATGCTGTCGTTCCTCTGGCTCACAGTTTATGGGTGATTCTAATTTAATGTTTATGTTTAAGGAGGATTATAAAGAAAAAAGACAAATAGAGAAAACATAATGTGTACTGTGAAAAAAGTGTACTGTGATTAAATTGCATTTTTAGTGTCTTTTTAATTACTTATTCTCAATTTCTCTGAGCTTTCAAATGTTACACTTTCAAGATTGTCTCCCTCACTCAGACTTTCGAACTGTTCTCAGCAATAAAAGTATTAAAAATCAGATAAATTATCCATTGCACTTTTTTGTTTAAAAATATGTTCAATTCATCTGTTAAGCGTGTACAATTTGGATTTGTACACACTATTCAAAACACATGCTAATCAAGGCTGTGTTCTTTCTTCATTTCACCGATCAACCTTGGGGATTGGTGGACGTTCCCCTTACTGGCTTTGACAGTAAGCATCCCATGTACCGGGAATGGATGAAGTGGAGTGAGCATGGGGTGGGAGTCGTGTTAATTTCTACCAAAATTTCTCCTTTATAAATAAATTAATTTTGAAATTTCCAAGACTTTAATGCTCTTTTTTTCAGTGGGCATCATCATGATAAACAGCCATTCAATCATTAGAGCATAATGATTAGAGACAGATGTTATTTGCACTTGCACCAGGAAGTAGCTCACGTCACGACCGGCAAGAGAGAATCAGAACTATAATCAAGCAGCTGTCTATATTGTGTTATGTCAAAAGATTAATTTCTTTGGATATAAAAGAAAAAAGAGTAATCCTGATAGTATTCCCATTTCTTACAAAACATTCCTATAATCCGTTTACTTTTTTTGTTGTTTTTTTTTTACCAGTTTTTGTATCCTGATTATGTAATGCCATTACATGTATTCCATTACTCCCCAAGCCTGCTCACAAGTATTATAAGGATACATAACTAAATACAGGCCGTTTAAAGGGAAGACTTTGTGCTGCATGTGATTTTGGTCTGGAAAATTCAGACCCCGAAAAAAAGGAAAGGCTGATCAGTGCCACTATTAGCGTTAATTGAATAGTAATTTTTACATTGTGTTAGCTGTTCGTACTGATGGATTGTTTATCGCTCGTGTTAACTATCTTGACAGAACAATGAGAATCAGCCATCTGTCTGGCTGTGTAATGCTTTGGCTCCGCTAGCTAATGGTCATGTTAGCTGGCTTTCAACAACTCCACACAAATAGACATTTGTGCATGTGACAGGTGACACTCCTTGCACTAAACCCATAAACAGTAGATGCATGTGTGCTCAATATATGTTCTCAAACATAGCACACAGTGTGTACGATCAGCTATTAAATGTACCGTTGGGAATGTCAGAGTTAACAGACCTTACACAATGTTGAGATGGTTCTAAATACATCATCGATTTTTTTAAATTTATATTTTTCTGAAGACTGAAATGGTTGAGAATCTTCATATATATACCAGAGTGCCTTTCTTAATGGACATAAAGATCAATAAATGCTTGTTGAATGACTATCTCATACCGTCATACAGTATATACAATTGCTAAAAATGTTTTAGATAATGTATTTTCAACAGATTGTACAGTATATACTAACCAATTCATGGTAATTATACTAAAAAATGTGTTAGTTATTTAACAAGCACACATAGATTCATATTGTAGGACAGCAATCATCAATATTTCTGAAGAACACACCCTTAAAAAGCATGTGGCACAAATAAAGACTGATAAATGTAAGTGAAAAGTAGTGAAAAGTCTAAGGTTCATGGCTGCACATCACCATATATCTTACCATCTGTCATGTAAGACAAGTGGAAAAGTAGAACTACGGCTGATTAGTATAGAATCATATTGTCATATTAGCATATGACTAATATTGTAGTATAGAGTCATATAGAATCATCAAGTGTTGCTACAGTAGTGCAGAAGCACTGCAGTTAACATTTCTAGTTTCAAATGCGCACCACACTCCTAGAATATAGATGCATGAATTCTAATGAATACATTCGAGGCCTACCTTTTACAGCACTAGCCATAAACGTTCAGTTCGAATGTTAAAGACTTTTGTTGTGAAGTTAGGAGACTTCCACTTCCTGTTCCTTTTGCAGCTTTTAAAGAGTGCGACTGACCTGCTATGATCAGAAAAAAGTGCTAACTAAACACTTCTTTGCAAAGAGGATGAGGGAGAAGATAGTAAGTTACCTCAAGTCTCAGCGGTTGGCCTATTTCTTGCTTTGTAGGCAGTCATCAAATTTTTAAATCTAATGTTGGCAGGTACAAGAATCCATTGAAGGGAACACAGTGGTTGGAGAGACAAGACTGAAGATAAATTGGGCTGCTGCACTCTGGATCAGTTGTAGCCCCTGTGGCTGTTCGGAACCCTTTGATTCCAAGGCTAGTGAGGAAGATATGGTTAACTGTGTCAAAAGCTGCAGAATGGTCCAGATGGATCAGGTCCTATGACAGATTATCTGACCTAGCAGCATAACGCTTTGGTAATTGCCACAAGGGCAGTTACTTTAGAGTGTGCTGACTTAAAGCCAGACCAGTTAGGATCCTGGAGCTGTATGAGTGACAGACAACTGTCTATAGACATTTAAGTGCTTTGGAAATAAAAAAAAAAGGTAGTTGTTGACAGTAGTTTAGTGGGAACTTTAACAAAACAGGAATCACCTGGACAGCCTTGAAGGCAGTTCATACATACATACATACATACATACATACATACATAACTATGCTATTAAGCCATGAATGATGTATCTGATAAAGGGGAAGCTGTCATATTAGATGTATGGCATATGGAGCACTGTGGATTGGGTACATTACACTGTAATTGTAAGTGTTGGGATAACTATAATATTTGGAGAAGGGGTGAGAAATGTATTAGGGAGTTGAGAGTGGTAATGGAGGCAACGGAGGAAAGACTGGATAATCTAATATGAATGTACAGGGTTTAGGGCAGCGGTGGATGGGTTGAGAATGTTAAGGCATGCTAGCTAGCTGATGTTAGCTAGTACAGCAATACAGCTGTAAATAATGGTTTGCGATCTCCTCTACAAGGGTTCAAAGCTGATTAGGGCAGATTCAACTGAATCTTATTTATTCATTCATGGTGAGGGTCACAGTGGATCCAGAATCTTATCTTATTAACACAAATTTGGGTTGAGGTGGGCCCAAAGCTCTCACATTTAAGCACAGAAATTTGCTGTGAATCCTTTGAAGAGTCCTGGATAGAGACCTATCTAATTGATTATGATGATGATGCAAACTTGAATTAAAATTAGAATTAAGCACCCATTCAAATCCAGAAGTCGTCATAGTTATAATGTCCAAAAATCAATTACATATTCAGTCTTTCAATGCTTTCCTCAACACCAATTCTTGGTGTCAATCTGTTCTACTCCATTTTTTTGGTACTGCATTCATTGGTCCATTTGCATGCATTAAATATAAACCTAGTACAGATCCATTTATGTCCTATACTCCACCGTTGTATACATTTTTATCCGTTTTATTTGCGTTGGGTTTATAACAATGTTTCAAAACACCTTTCCATAAATCTGGATGTAGATCTACGCAGATCTTTAATGAGCAAGCCAGAGGCGACAGTAGCATGAGATGACAGGAGGAAGAAACCATGAGAGGAAGCAGAGAAAAGGCAAGCAGTGTTGAAAAGATAAGGAGAGTTGGGTATTATCTTCATTCTGTGAGGTCAGAGGGCAAGCCAATCAATGTAGGGAAAAAAAAATCAATAAAGGTGACTCAATTCAAAAGAAACAAGATAGTCATCAGAGATCTTTTCATACTGGGGTAGTGTGACTTTGTTTTCTATATCTTTGCTGAATATTAGTATTAATTTGTGGGTGTGTCTGCCTTAATAAGTGGGTCCTGAGTCTAATGTAGACACTAATGCTGTCTCAGAGGGCCTTGTGCATTAGCAAAGTGAATATTGTGGTAAATTAGTGCTTTGTTTACTGAAATGAGAGGGATAGGAAGAGGGTCCTGTTGGCATGTAAATACTAGTCTTAATGTTTGCTTCTTTGTCTGGCTTTATCAGTTATGATAGTAAAAAGTATGTCAAATGAGTTAAATTCTGATTTTTGGGTAATGTCTAGAGTATATACAGTTATATACAGTTGCGATGCCTCCTCAGTCCGTTAGACAAGGGTAGTGTATGTGTAGTGTAACTTTTAATGATTTGTGCATAATATCCAATATACAAAAAAGGCAATGTTGTGAGCAGAAAAGTGCTTTTATTTTGTTATTTAAAACTTAGCAAACTGATAACGATTATTATTACAATTGTTATTTGCAAACTAACAATTTCTTTACACAACAATAGTCTTGACAAGTTTTAGAATATTGTTTACATAGAGAAACAAGACCAAAGAACAATTCAACAACAGTTTGTTTAAAAAAGATAATGAAAAAAATGCTACCTTGTTGCAGGTTCACAAAAATATGAATGTATAAATAGCATATGTTGTAATAAATCCACAACACAATTACACAGTTAAACAAGACAAATGCTGCATTGCATGAGGAACTTAAAATGGGTAACAGAATTCTATTTTCAAAAAGTACATGCACAGAATAAAAAAAAAAAATAAATTGTATAAATTGCAATTGCTATTACGGAATAAAATAAAATAAAACAAAAAGCTGGTTTTAACACTTTAATACCAATCTCTTTAGTGTACTCTCAAACAGGCTGTTTTCCCATGCCCCACCTTGTTGTCAATCATCATGCAAGCCAAATATAATAATAAAAATATATATATATATATTTTTATTGAAAACACGCTTTTGCAACTTATTTTAAGTAACAATAATTACACATTTAAGCCATTTCCCACAATGTATGTGCAGCTCTTTTACTGAACCTATTTACCAAACAAAAGCTTTCTTTATCAAGATCCTTTCTAACGTAATGACCAAGAGGAAAGGAAGTCCCCTCAACTATTTGCCATATTTTAAAATGTTGTTTCAAACATTGCTGAACTCATCCAGGTTAACAATTCAACTCTGTTACTAACATTATATTTCTTTATTTATTGGAAAAATATGTTTGTTATGATGTTACAGAAGTTACAGTAGCATTCTTTACTGAATAGTGGCTAACATTTGCATGGATCTTCAACCAAGCAACCATGTAACAAACGAACTGATTGTCCCAGAAATATCAGAACATTAACATGTAAAAGAATTGACTCAAAAGACAAATACATTTGTACTTCCATATGAGATTGTCTGGTTATCAGAGTCTACTAATTTTTTTTTTCCTGTTAGTTAAGTGAGAATGGTAGATAACTAGCTAAATTAGATTGCTAGTATCTGGCTAGTTTTAAGTAGTCTAGAGCTGTGTCCGAAACCGCTCCCTATCTCCTATATAGTGCACTATCGGGTGTCGGCCATGTGTTTGCCATTTTGTAGTGGTGTTCGAATTCTGAGTGAACAACTTGATTCCCTACATTCGTTCACTTATTTATACCCACAATGCACTCTGATTTCGAGTGGACATCCGGTGTACACCAGGGGTGGCAGCTTTTACAAATGTAAGTGTAACATTTCATTAATTAAAATACATCTGTATCAAGATATTTCGAAGTGAAATGATACAGACTGATTGATTGGCACAGTGCTGTAACGTTACACATCAAATGATAATTTTCATTTTTATATTAATAACATTTTTATATTAAATTCTGTTGGGTTGTACATCATTTGCTCATAAAACTATTTTCAGGAGCTGAGGAAGCCACCCACTGGAGATGGGACTGAAATGGGGGAGTCCACTGCAGGAACATGGAACTGGTACAACCTCATGGATGAGGCAATAGGTGGGAAGCCATCCATCCAGCCCTCATCCTAATTGCCTCATCAGAAGAAAACTCCATTGTTCCTGCAGTGAGTTCCCCTGATTCAGTCCCGGAGCCAGGGCAGCAGTATAGGAGAAGGATTGGAGATGTAGGGCCATCAAAGAGGCAGAGACGAGACCCAGTGCTGGAGAGAATGAGAAGAGAACAGATGAGAGAGTCGGGGCTTGATTCTAATGTGACAGCCATCAATGCTACCAGCAATTGCATCAAAAAGACAGGACTGCCAGGCCAGGTTTGCAAAGCCTGTGCTGATTTCCTCAAGTTCCTCTAAGATGGGAAGTGGATTACTATGTGTTTGATATGGAGGAGTATTTTTGAGACTCTGTGGACAATCATGTGAACTGTCGTATAGGGCATATCAAATACCCTGCAAACAACCCGGTAAGAAATTGCACTTGCCAGCCAAAATGTAAAGACCAGAATTTCAATATCCTGACCCCATCTGTGGTCACGATCTGTGCTCACAGAGGGTGTTAATGAGGTAGGTCGGTGTTTGTCTGTTAAGCCAAAAGCCTGGTCTCGGGTTCTTTTCCCATCCACTTAGTGGTTCAGCAGGCAGTATAGAGCTGGAGTGCCAAACTGTAAGAATAAATATACCATAAGGGAATGTTTTAAGGTAAAATGTGTAAACCGTCCTACTGAACTGAAAAAAAGGTATTTTATCAACATAATAAGATACATTAATAAAAGATCACGTAAAAAACGTTAATTATACATTATTTTGTCAACATAACATCTGTAGCTACATCCACCTGCAAATAAAAAAAATAACAAAAAAGAATCTCTTGTAAGAAACACATGTAACTGAGCCATATTTTTATGGAGGGGGAAATATGATTTAGTTGCATTTGTTTCTTACAGGAGTTGGAAAGATCTAGTCTTTAGTTATTTAGTTAACAGCTGGATGTATTTTGTCTAATGTCTTCTTATGGATAGGTGGCATGTTCGAGCTAACAAAGCATGCCTTAAAGCTGTTGCTTAAAGTTGTTCTCTTCAGGAAGAGGAGTTTTGCCAAAACAAAAACTAGCAAGATGGAGTACATTTTCCTCCCGGTTTACCTCTGGAGTCAGCTTGAGGACACTGACAGGAAACCCAGTGAAAATGTTGTGTACGTAATGTATGTTCATACACTTATGTTGGTTTTTGTTGATAGTCATTTTCTACTTTTGCATGTGGGACAGTTGTGGCCTAATGGTTAGAGAGTCGGACTCGTAAGCTGTAGGTTGTTCGAGTCTCAGGCCGGCAGGGATTGTAGGTGGGGGGAGTGAATAAGCAGTGCTCAATACCACCCTCTTTTATTTTTAAAATATAATAAATATATTTATTACATATAACAAATAAACATAACAATAAATAAACATGACAAGCAGTTTTTGTTCTCTTTATTATCAACTAATACAATAAACATGACAAATGAACAGTGAAAAATGAACTTTACTGTTTTACGATACAGTCCATTTTACTGTAGTACAATACAATCCACAAAGCCACACAGATGTTAATACAGGGTAGGCGTAATGTCTGTGACAAAAATGTCCGCGACAGAGTGCTCTCTGACGCAGGGTGTTTTCGTCAGCGTCCTAATTCACTCACTCATGTACGTTCACTTCTTCTCCCTATAGTGGACTCAAATGTCATTTGCTATATAGGGAATAGTGAATGAATGATCGATTTCGGACCCAACTTAGGTTTGGTCTTGTTACCCTTGAACTAAAAAAAGACAAGAATTAGCTGGGTGATCTGATTAACCAATAACATCAGGAGAGTTTAGAAAAAACAAAACAAAAATAAAAACATACCACTTACCAGCATTCAAGCACTAGGAGTGTTTCACTTGTTAAACATAACAAGTGATATGTTATGTTTTGTTTTTAATGTTTGTTGACATATGTGCTGATTTAGTGGTTGTCCTTAGCTATCTAGCAAGCATGTGCTAGCTGGGTCTAACTAGTTGGCATTAGAAAAGCTGGATTTGAATTTTAAATTACTACACATTGCTTTTCAAGAATGAATAATAAAATAATTTTAGATAGTTAACTAATCAAATAATAAACTAAGATTAATCAATTGGTCAAGGCTGGGACCATAAGGCAAAAAACATGCCCAAGACACTCTCATAACAGACTGATTTTTGTTCACAGAACTCAAGATGTCACGTTTAATCACAAAAGTAATCAAGAATTGACACCAGTTCCACCCAGTGAAGGAAAACATGTCAGACCAGAATTTTGGCAAAAACATATTATAACAAAAGATATTTCCATTTTGGCAAACTCTTGCTTAATTGTTTTTTTTTCCATATGGAACTTATTCAAAAGACTAAAGTAATAATGTTCAGTTAGTTGAAGAATTAGTTTGGCCAGGCTTTGTCATTTATGTTTAAATTTATAAATTGTGTTTTGTTATTTGTTTGTCCTTTCAGCAATATCAAGAAAAAATGTGGATCAAGCGAAATTATAATTAGTGCACTAGCTAGATTTAGTAGATTTTACAATATTAATGTTCACTTTTTTATTGAACATAAATATGGTTTTTGTTCAACTAAATAATAAGCAATTTTAAAATAGTTTATAATAAGTGTATTTCAGTTAAATAAAGGCAATTATAAATAATAAAGTCTGCATCACTTGAGGTGCACATGCACATTCCCAGTGTCATTCCTTTTTGCCTGGATGATGCAGCCTTCAATTCCGATTTGAAATATTGTAATTAGGAGGTGAGTACTTGAACACCACCATAAGGTCCGGAACTCGAATTTTTCAGTGAGCCTCGACTTTCCGAGTTGAGTGGGTATCAATAAAAAAATCACAGTGCCTGTCAATAAAAAAGTCATAGTGCCATTAGAATAAATTCCTTCTTGTTATGATCCAAAAAAAATAAATGAAGTCAAAAGTTTTCATCATGCTGCCCATTTTGATTCCCCAACCAAAGCCACTTGAACACATACCAAGTCTTATTCTAAACCAAGACCTCCAAACTCATACAGCCAGAGAGAGGCCATTTTCTCCACCTCAGCATGTTGTATCGGTGGTGGGGGGCGTGGCTTATGAACTTTGCATACTGGGCTGAGGAACTTTAAAATGATTTAATTTGGAGCATTATGGAAGGATTGTTTTCCACATTTCCATATTGGCTTTAAGGCCTAGAGCTTTTGTGTTATGAAAGGTTTTGCAATATCAAGTGTTTGAGTAGAGTTGTCTTAGTTCACCATCTTTGTGTTTCTCAGCACACGCTTCGGGGTGTGTCTTCTTTTATGTTGCCATGTGTGTTTTTGGTTACTGTCTTGTCTCTGCCCCTGTATTGTTATTGGATGTTCCCTTCACGTGTCATGATCAATCTCACCTGTTCCCAATTTGCCCTTGATTAGTTTGTATACTTATACCCGCCTCCCCATGTGTCTTTGTTCTTCACGCAGTAATATTTCAGTGTTTGCCGCCTGAGCATTACCAAGCTGTTGTCCAATGTTTCTCGTTTTTTCTTTTTTATTTACTTCTTGCCTGTTTCTTGATTCTCATGTTTGCCTTGTTTGTACATCGCCTGACCCACGCCTGTTTTTGGATACTGTCTCTGCCTGTTGTTTTGGACTTGTATTATATTACTGGCTGTAACTAGGCATTGTTCACGTTACACAATGCCGATTTATTGCTCAGATTGTATTTGTCATATTCATATCTGTCTCATATCTGAGCACCACACCTGTCCCCAAAACACCTTGCATGTGCACATCAATATCAAATTTGCATGATTCACATGCGTCATGAACAACCATAACTGTCATATTTGTGAGACCGTTCATCAGAGTAGAAGCAAATAATCAGGTCAAGAAGGTGAAAAAAGGCCAGATGGCTAGCTTTTGCTGTTTATAAGCTATTGCTGAAGGTGCTGTGTGGGTACAGGAACAGAGCCAGCAGTGGTGGGACTATGATGTGGACAGGATTCAGAGAGTAACTCTACAGGAGAACAAGCCAGATTATATCCCAAACTGCACGGAAGTTCTTTAACATTAAGCAACCATGTCCTCTATTTTGATTTTTTTTTTTTTTACATTTCTTGGGAAAACATTTTGAACATTATTCAGTTTCTACAGGTTCCTTTCAATTTTGCAGATATTTTCCCAAATATCAAGTAAATCACCAATTTCCCCATGAATATAGTCACTGCTGTTCTCTGCATCCTCCTTTTATGTCTTGCCAAGCTGCCGACACTGAATGACGACAGTCACTGTCAGGCAGTGATGTACACATGAACATTAAAATGGCTTGAAAAAAAGCCACAGCGAATTCCGATTTGACTGTTCTTATTTGTGAAGCTTTGGCTACTTATGGGACACGTGCATCCACACAGTCCTGAAAAAAAAAATGTGTGTTGCATATCTATAGCAATATTATGATTAATTACCTGCCTAATACTGTGTGGATCCCCCTTATGCTGCCAAAACAGCTCTGATCCATCGAGGCATGGACCCCACAAGACCTCTGAATGTGTGATGTGGTATCTGGCACCAAGACGTTAGCAGCAGATCCTTTAAGTCCTGTAAGTTGTGAGAGTGAGGTCTCCATGGAGCAAACTTGTTTGCATGTCCCACAGATGCTCGATTGGATTGAGATTTGGGGAATTTGGAGGCCAAGTCAACACCTTGAACTCTGTCATGTTCCTCAAATCATTCCTGAACATTTTTTGCAGTGTGGCAGGGCGCATTATCCTGCTGAAAGAGGCCACTGCCATTAGGGAATACTGTTGCCATGAAGAATCTGCAGCAATGTTAAGGTAGGTGGTACGTGTCAAAGTAACATCCAAGTGCATGCCAGGACTCAAGATTTCCCGGCAGAACATTGCCCAGAGCATCACACTGTCTCTGCCGGCTTGCCTTCTTCCCATAGTGCATCCTGGTGCCATCTCTTCCTCAGGCAAGCGACGCACATTCACCTGGCTGTCCACATGATGTAAAAGAAAACGTGATCAAGAATCATCACGACTAAGCCACCATCTTCCATTGCTCCATGGTCCAGGTCTGATGCTAATGTGCCCATTGCAGGAGCTTTCAGTGGTGGACAGGGGTCAGCATGGGCACTCTGTCCGGTCTGTGGCTACACAGTGTTCTGACACCTTTCTATCATAGCCAACATTGAGTTTTTCAGCAAATTTGTGCCACAGTAGCTTTTCTTTATGATTGGACCAGATGGGCTAGCCTTTGCCTCCACATACATCAGTGAGCCTTGGGCGCCAATGACCCTGTCACTGGTTCACCGGTTGTCCTTTCCTTTTTTCCTACTTCCAACACATCAACTTCAAGAACTGACTGTTCTCTTGCTGCCTAATATATCCCACCCCTTGATATATGTATATACAGTACTGTGCAAAAGTCTTTTAGTACAAACTTTGTTATAGATTTTTATTTTATGACTTCTACATTATCTAGTCACTACAAAAACATTTTAGATTTCCAAACACTGGTTTTCCAGCACAAAATTAAAATGTTTGTATGTTAGTAAAGAAAGCAGCAGATTACATAAGAGACCACTTTTTTAGACAAAAAACATAATGAAGGCTGCTGGGTTTTGCTGCAAAAATAAGAAGCAAGTGCGACAGTCACAGTCTCAGTCAACTGTGGCTGGGTCTGCAAGATGCTCAGTAACACTTACAGCTCATTTCCTTATAAAACTGCACAAATTGAACCTGAGACTTTTTTTAAAAGCAAAAGGTCGTCACGCCAAATATTGACTTTGTTTCAATTTTTGCTATTTTTTGCTATTTTTCATTATTTTTGAAGGCATCTTTGCTCTACAGCATTTCTTTGCAGGTGCCTAAGACTTCTGCACAGTACTGCATAAGATGAATAAGATGGTTTAAGTGGTTCTGTGTATTTTCAGATTAAGAAGGAAAGGACAGAGTGTATAAAATTCTGAACTATGCAAAATCTACTTGCACAATAATCATCATCATGCAGTTGTCCACCTAAGGTGCATTTTTCCGTTCATAGTCTTCAGCATTCTAGCAGTCAGTTGCCTGGAAATACTATCAATAGTACATTAATAATGTCCACATTTGCACACAGGGCTTCTTATCTAGAAGTATTCTAAATATTCAGCTCAGACCTGACACTTCATTCACGTTGTGGCAAAAAACACCTGTAAATAGCACCAGGTGCTCTGTAAGAAACAAAAGGAAACAAAGTATGATGTATATCACTCTAAATCGGGCCACATCCTTGGGAGGGAAAAAAAGAAACATAATGCTAGGCACCAGCTATAAGCACCTTATACACAGCTGCTCCCTTTGCTTAGTTGGATTTGATGAGGCTATCACTATAGCAGTGATACATCGCAGTATGCAGGGAAAACAGCTGCTGCCTGTGTGGACCTTGACTCTCTGACCGCCTGATTTCAATCAACCTATAAAGAAAAATGTGACAGACACTGTGGCATGTTTAAAAAAAAAAATAAAAAATTAGAAGTGGAAGTGCTGAAGTGCTGTGCAGTAGAAAATATCCAATCCATATCTACAATGCGAGAATGGACAATTTAAATCTGCATATACAAAATACTATTCCCTTCTTCAGACTGCATTTTCTAATTGTGATTTGTTTTGTGGGCTTAAAGGTAAGTGCTTGTGATTAAAGGCAGAATCTAGATGCTATTAAAAAAAAATTCTATATTTCAAGAAAAAATGAACTACACTTATGCACAATATCAGTGGACCACCCTGAAAATCAACATAATCAGGGGCATAACCCATTTCTGAATATGTGTAACTATACCCATGTAACTACTGACATAACTTTTTTGTACTTAAGTCACTAAAGTTATGTCAATATTTATATGGGGAAATTTACTCAGAAATGGGTTATGCACCTGCTTAAGAAAAATAAAACAAATGCCTAATAAGTAAGAAATCACACACGGCAGACCCTGCTGTTATTCCACAGATTTTAATTTTTAATTTATTAATGAATGACACGTCATGTTATTTAATTGTTTATTGGTACATTTAATGTTATGGAACATGTACGTGACAAGTGAATTTCTGTCATCGCTTACATTATAGCAATGATAAACTATCATTCCCTCACCAGCATCTCCTGTATTCTGTCTCCTAAAGTTAATGAGACAAAAAACACAGTTTGTCATTTTGTTGAGAAACCTTAAAGCACAAACTCCTCTCTCCTGGTAGCTTTCGCTTGCCGGGAAACTTTACGAAGCACCATGACTCTTACGAAGCGCTGGCACTCGAGACTCCTTCCATAAATGTTACATAAACATATTCAAACCAAAAAAACTTCACCACATCACTGATTGTATTTTTCTTTGTTAAACAACAGAAGTCCCCGTTCAAGTCCCTGTGTATGAGCTGTTACTATAAAAACAGTAATGCTTTAGAGCAGAACTACCCTGCGAGCTGTGCAGTTGAATAAAATTAATGCACACCATCTGACCAATCAGATTCAAGGACTCAACCCTACTGTGGCATAGGACATAATACCCTCAATGGGTATATGTGGGTATTTAAGATGAGATTTACTATCAGTTGTGGTGGAATAATAAACTATCCCACAGCCTAGAGGCCATAACAGAGAAAGCATGACCCTTAACCTGTAATTAGAATGTGGAGCAGACAAAAGCAGCTGAAGAGGCCTAGAGGTGAAATGTGGACTGAGGAAGTCAGACAATATGCCGTAGTACCAATCTATGTAGTGCTTTGAAAGCCCCTTTCATAAAACCTTCAAATCTAGTCTTTATTTAAGAGCAAGCCAGTGAAGAGAAGCCAGTACAGTATAGATATTGTCCCTATTTGTAGTGTCAGTCAAGAGTGCCGCGGGAGCGTGTTGAACTGTAAGGCGAGTTTTGAACTGAGGTGACTGACAGAGCATTTATATATAGCATTACATTATTTTGTCAGTCAGTATACCCGTTAAAATGCATAGGTGCATGTCTAAAGACTCTATCTTTACTTTAGTGATGCTGCCACAGGGTTTAAGCATTGGAGCATGCATTTCCCACAAATTGCAGGGTTCTTTGCAATTTTATGCAATCTTATATGCTGTTATGGAAGAAAGTTTGGCTCTTAAGCACATGGATTAAATTAAATTAATTATTTTTTGTGGATATCTGTCATGAAGGAGTGGGTAATAATAGTATTTCTTTATATATCACATGCTAAGGAACATTAATTAATCTACAATAATTATTAAGTTAATAATTAAAACTATAAATCTATGAGAATGCCACTAAGTTTTGGGCTAATGTAAAACAAACATCTTTCATGGGCTAAGTGAAAATCCTTCTTGAGGCTCCAAAATAAAATGATAATGTCATTGATAGAGACTGATAGGGCATCCACAATCTTATATCTATGCCCTTATCAATGAGTACAAAAAAGCAGCACTGGTTTGGCTTTTGGTAGTTTATCAAAAGAGTGTAGAAATATAATTTTCCTTAATTCTCCTGGTAGATCACTATGATTAAACACACATACCACACACACTAACCGCCACGGCAGCATGGGCCGTCAGTCTGATGTCTCTGAGCAGTGCTCCGTGGTGACCTGAACTGAACACACACACACACACACACACACACACACACACACACACACACACACAAAAGTAACTCCTTGGATTGCAGACAGTGCCTTTTTTCTCTCACACATTTCTAACTTTGTGTCCCTGCATCCTGTGACTTTTACAAGAGCTTAGAATGTGACTTTCACACTTGCAACAGAAGTTTCACTTTAATATGCACAGCATTAACTCTTATTCACACCAAACATTGTGCCAGAGAAGTGTGAAATGTTCACAAACATTTTCTTCTTTTTACACTAAGGGATAGATGGATGTACATCAGGAGGTCCAGCGTAAAACACTTGACGTGTCCTCAATATTCACTGGCAGCGCGTCACTCAGTTTACTAAGGCCACAGCTCATCTCGCTAATTGCACCTAATACCACCTACTAAATGCACTCTGAAACACAAACTACAGTTTAAAAGTCATTGTGAATTGGTGGCGGAAATGCGCGATCACAGATTTTGGAATATTGGCACTATCAACGAAAGTCCTGTTTAGTGTGGTGCATTTCTTTGATAGATTTGATGCATGTGCTATGACCAGGGTTGCTAGATCTGCACAACAAAAGTAGCCCAGTTAACAAGCAGAGAATGAAACATGTAGTTTCCCTAAATAGTTCTTTCACTAAAGCCCTAGATGTGAAACCAAAGTCAGCAAAGTGGAACCACCTACTGAGCAAGAAGTGCCAAAGCTCCTCAGGAGGTTGTGAAAGCTGTTCTGGAAGATATGGAATAAGGGCATTGATAGATTTTCCTGGGTTCACTTCGAATCAGGAAGAAGTTTGTGTTCGCGCTGCTGACGCAACCTCTGTGCTGGCCGGGGAAGAGAGTGCCAAAGAAACACACAAAGTCGGTGTTTGAGTAACAAAGCTCTTCAAAGTTTACTGAGGCAGACAGGGAGTATTTATACAAAAAAAGGTGTAGTATTCTGAGTTATCTATATGCAATATCTGCAGAAACAAAGACGTCAGGGAAAAAAGCATCAGCAGAGAACATAAGTGGCGGTTAACGTGTTTCACAAAGTGAGATTATGTCATGTAGTGTCCAAGCTCAGAACATGTTTATCAAAACAGAACAGAAGAAGAACAAAAGATATCATGAGGTCAGCACAGAGCATGCCAACGTATATTCATAATATATCATTCAATCCTGCTGAAAAATGGTAGAAGGCTGCTTTGTGCCAAAGGAAAATAAGTCAACCATCAACAAGTTTAGGACCATCTCACTGCTCAGTGTAGAGGGCAAGATTGTCTTTTCAGTGCTGGCTAAAAGGATGACCCAGGACATGACTGTGAAATGGATACACTGATACAGCTATCCAGAAAGGTGGGATTCCAAGTTCTTCTGGGTGTGTGGAACACAGTGGAGTCACCAGCCAAATGAACCGGGAGGCAAGCAAGTCAAGCAAAGGAGCAGTTTCCTGATAAGATCTAGCTAATACGTATGGATCACTCCTCTATAACTTGATCTCCTCCTCTATAACCTATGAAGCATGAAGCATTGGACCACTACTGTAATCTCCTTTCACAGCAAGAGAATGAATGATTACCAGCTATTTTGGTGGAATCAAGTTACATTCCAGATCAACCCATTTTATAACCCAGGGGCAGGACTTGCAAAAGAGAATTGTAACACCTGAATTTTTTTTTCCTATCCTCTTCTTCACCAAGAATGGAATTGGGTGTTTGGCTACTGGCAATTAGAGGTTTCATAGATGACTTGACTTCAAAGATAGCAACTCGCATTGAGGCAAAGTGGGTCTTAAAAAACCTTGAGGACATTGCAACCTGGTCCAGGATAAAATTCAAGGTAGAAAAAAAAGGTCAAGAAGCATGGTGAATAAGAAAGGAAAAGTGCCCATCAAGTTGCAGATCCAGGGGAAGGACATTCCACTGATCAAAGGGAATCCAATCAGATCTCTTGGGAAGTGATTTGATAACTTCCTAACAGGCAGAAACAGCAGCACTGAAACACATACAGATGAGTGGCTGAGGAGGATAGAATAAACAGGATTTCCATGAAAATTTAAGTCATGGCTCTACCAGCACAGATTGCTGTCAAGACCAGCATAGCTTTTGAGAGTCTATGACATCCCACTGACACCCAATAAATAATAATAATAATAATACTTTCATCAGTGGTGGAAGAGTTCAGGGTGGCAAAGTGCTGAACCTGGCCAAGTCATCAGTCAGTGAAACGTGACTGAAATAGAAGCATACTCCACTGTGACCCAGCGGTCTGGGAGACACTCCTAAAAAGCAAGACTCCCTAGTACATGGTGCTTGTAAACTGTTCTGATGTACTGCTGATGATGTGTTACCCAATTCCTGGAGTACTAGTCTTCCTGCAGACGTGTTTCATTGACTGGTGACTTGGCCAGGTTCAGCACTTTGCCACCTTGAACTAGCCTTCCTGCAGGGAAGGCTATGTTAAAGGTGTATGTGGTGACCTTTGCAGCTCATCACAGCTGTCATCTGAGTAAAGAGCTCCCCTGTCCAAACAGAGACTGGCTCAATGGGTGATGGATGTCCTCACTATGGCCTTCTCACCCGCTCCTACCATGACATGTCACTATACAGGGAGTGTCTCCTCTTTTTGGGCATTGTGTGGATGCATGCCACTTCTGAAGTCTATGCTGATGCAACCTGGGTGTCACCATGCACTCTCAACTACAGGTTTAAAATCACTCCTCTTAGTGGTGTGAATATAGTGATCATCTCTGATCATCTTTACAGTCTCATTCCTCATGACCTTAATAGCATATAATCTAAATGGCCAAAAGTATGTGGACACTTGTACACACATGTATGTTGTAGATTTACAAGTTCCCATCACTAGAGCTAAGTGGTCTAGTCTAAACCCGTCCCAGCATGACAATGCCCCTGTGCACAAAACAAGGTCAATGAACACATGGTTTGCCAAGGGTGGTGTGGAAGAACTCGAGTGGTCTGCGCAGAGCCCTGACCTCAACCCCACTGAGCACCTTTGCAACAAATTGGACATATTGTCTTGCCTGACATCAGTGTCTGACCTCACAAATTCTCTTGTGGCTGAATGAGCACAAATCCTTACAGCCACAATCCAAAATCTAGTGGAAAGCCTTCTCAGAAGAGTGGAGGCTGTTATTGCAGCAAAGGGAGGACCAACTCCATATTAACAGCCATGGTTTTTGGTATAGGTTGTTCAACAAACAAATATGGGTATGATGGTCAGGTTTCATACTTTTGGCAATATAGTGTACCATTTGATTACTAATTGGTATTAATGAAAAGGCTGCTATGTACAGAATGTATATCCCTTTTAAAATGGTGTTTTCCTTTTTCTAATCATTGACGTCATTGACTGCAGCTTCTAGAGCACTTGGAAATTTCCCAGTGTCTTCAAATACCTGTTTAATATATTGAATTTCTTTGTAAGGAAACTGAAAGAAGATGTTCCTGACATATGTGCTATGATCAGGGCTGCTAGATCTGCATGACAAAAGGATCCCAACTCCCAAGCAGTATTAAAAGATGGACTTTCCCTAAATAGTTCTTTCACCAAGGTCCGAAAATGATCTCGTACTAATATTTGTCATAAATAAAAATGATTTTGAGAATGAATAAACAAATCCCGTGCTGGCAGTTCAGATGTAGCCTGTGAAAACTACACACCTGGGTACCCTGTCCATAAAGCTGTGGTGTTAATTTGAGACAAACCTGGTTGCTTAAAGTTTAGTACATAGAGTGGAATATGACATTAGATGCACTAACCATTTTACCACCTTTTGCACTCACTTCAAATTTTTTTTTTTTGAAAGAACCTCTCTCAATTGCATTAGGAGAAGTGCATTTTGTGTGTTTTGTGACTTGTATCCCAGTTTTGTTAACAACACCCAGGGCTTTTCATTGAAAATTACACATAAAAACAGACATTTTTAAGGGTAAAAACAGCTTAGCAAATCAGACCAAGTGAGATATCAGAATCTCTATCTCATTACCTTTCCAGTAAAATTCTAAAAATGTCACCAAACTGTTTTCATAAAATAGTTGAAGAATTTTACCCAAGGTGAGGAGATTTGCAACGAACTGACACTGCAAATGACCATGCAATTTTTTTTATGAAAGAATGACCATTTTTTTATTACAGCATTTCCACAAAAATATATCTACATAATTGGTCCTGGCACTGAAGCAGGTATAAAATCAATTTACAGGTTTCTCTTTTAGGGATTTGTGTTGAGGAGCTTCATCCTTCGACTGAAAAAGGCAAGTTCACACCAAGTGTGCAAATAAAGTGTTTGTACTCCAACATGGGGAACCAGAATAAACAGAAAAATGCCGTTTATTCACAGTCCCACTGTGTTGTGTCATATCTATTGGAAAACTCTGTTGTAATTGGCATTGCTATAGTTCACATGTATCCAGATCTCCATGCACACAATAGCACTTTTGAAATATGGAAATCCAATAGGTAACGAAAGAGAGGCATAAAATTTAACTATGATGAACATTATAAGCATGCACATTTTGCATAATACAAACTGTGACAGAGTTCCGCCCACAGCACAAGCTTTACTGCAAAGTTAAAGGAAAGAGAAGGCATGATACAATATCTTGTAAGAAAACAAGGAATGACACAAACAAGGCAGACTGGTATTGTGTGGATGGACGACTGAGTAAAAAATAGCACAGACGAAATACATTATATGCATGTCATCAAACCCAATATTAGAGGCAAGCGAGTAGGGGTTGTATAGACGAGCGGTGGATAAAAACAGTAAAAAAAAAAAAAAAAGTAGGCTGAAATATGTACTTTGGATGTCAGAGTAGATGAAGCCAATTCTACAGTTAACAGCACATTGTGTAAAACTACACTTGTAAAAGTCTTTTTTTATTATAAAAATCATTTCTTGCTTTAAAACCCTTTAACAGAAAACACATACCTTGTTTCTGACTTTCCACTCTTGACATTGTGTGGGTATAATATTACATCCATGCCCCTGTATTTTGTATGGAGTTAAAACAGTAAAGAATAAAGAGAAAAGTTGGAGACGAATTTATGGTCAGTATATACTGGAATCACAATAATAAATGTGTGTAACCATGTGGTTGAGCCACTTGTTAAAGAGCTAAAGGAATGTTGTCACATTGATATTACTTTGTATGAAGTGAAGAAGTGTGTGTGTGTGTGTGTGTGTGTGTGTGTGTGTGTGTGTGTGTGTGTGTGTGTGTGTGTGTGTGTAACTATTTATTTATTTGTTTAAATCCTGATCAATCCCCAGAATCCCCGAAAAGGCCTCCCAGACCCTTTTGGTAGATGTAGCATCCTCACATGCAGCGTGCTGTCAGTTTCAGAATAAACAAATTGAGCTGAACCGACAGAGTGTCCTCATGAGTGCATTTTAAAAATTTGCCCATTCTTAAATAGTGTGATGTGACATTATATAGAAAGATGTATTATTTAGCACATTTATATTTGCACTGATAAATTAGCCTAAAAACAGTGATGTCCTGAAAGACTTTTTGATTTAACTAAAGTACTACCTTTTTTGAGTTATTGGTCGACTAGTAAAGAATGAAAAGTCTTGCAAGCTCCACAAGTGAGTTGCTACCATGATGTCAATGCTTGTATTCTCACACAGCTGTGTGCTAAAAACTGAGTGTTTTTTTTTTTTTTCTATTTGGGATGTGTTTTCAAAGAAAATCTCAGAAAATCTAAAACACTGTTTTTTGTTTGAATTGAATGCCAAAACAACAAAATACTGTATGAGGTTTGAAGTATAGAGTGCATCGTGCAAGTCAAGGAGGACTAACTTACAATAGAGTGCTAAGTAAAGCATGCAAGTGTGAGCCACAGGAGCAATCCATCAAGAGCTGACAGAAGAAGAAAAAAAAACACACCTACATGTAAGAACACACAATCAGAGAGAGAGCACTGAGGGGATATAACATGACAGTTTTCAATGATCTACAATCACTCTTTTTAACATGAAAAGGTCTAATGGTGAGATGCTGGTGAGTCTCATCAGAATTTGTCACTTTTGTTGGAGCAAAGGCATCTGTCACTTTTCTCCTGCCGATGAGTCACAACATGTTTTTTTTTTATCCAGCATTTTTGTGTAGCTCTGTGACTTCATGCTCCATACTGAAGTTTGGGCAATTAGTGGCATCCATTTTTGCATTTTTAAAATGTTGACCTCCTCTCAAAACCAGGTGTAAATTAATGCCATGCGTGTTGCTTGGATTTTTATAGGCAGTGTTGCCAGGTGTGTGGTTTTCTCACAGAAGTGGGCTGTTTTAGAACTGCAGAAGAAAATTTAGGAGTACGTGAGAATTTTAGGATCTAATTAGAAAAATTACATATTTTATTACTGCTTGTCAATTGGGCTGCATTCGTGCATGGACTTTGCAACCCTAGAGCACACACCTGGAACGTATACAGTTCTTTTAGTCCGAAATAAAAAGTCCAAATAGAGAGATACTGCAGATCACAGCGTCAATATTAGTTACATTACACTCACCGCCCACTTTATTAGGTACACCTGCTCATTCAAGCAATTATCCAATCAGCAAATCATGTGGCAGAAGCACAAGAAAATCCTGCAGGTCAAGCGCTTCAGTTCATGTTTACATCAAACATCAGAATGGGGGGGAAAATGTGACCTCAGTGACTTTGACCATAGCATGGCTGTTTTTGCAAGATGGGATGGTTTGATTATTTCACAAACTGCTGGTTTGCAACAGTCTCTAGTGTTTACACAGATTGGTGTGAATAGCAAAAAAAGTCTAGTGAGCATCAGTTCTGTGAGTGGAAATGCCTTGTTGAAGAGAGAGGTCAGAAGAGACTAGTTTGAGCCTAGGGAGCCTTATGATAACCCAAATAAGCTCTTTACAACTGTGGTGAGAAGAAAAGTATCTCAGAACGCACACCAAAACGAACCTTGTGGCAGATGGGCTCCCACAGTAGATCTTGTTTCATCTCATCCCTCATCACTGGATGTCTTTTTTTTTATGTTGAGCATAAAAAAAAAAAAAAAAATCTCACTGAGGTTTAATTTTTGCCCATTCTTTGACGTGAACATTAACTGAACCTCTTGGCCAGTATCTGCATGAGTTTATGTGTTGTCCTGCTGTCACATGATTGGATGATTGGCACCTGTCGCTCTTCTCCTGCTGCTAATTCATAGTAATGCTTTTATCCAGTTTTTGTGTGTTAATGTTACTGAAAATCAACTAGCATTTTTGAACAGTACATAATGGAAACACACGAGGATCTGACCGTGTTTCAGAAATGCCCTAAAACATTTGGATGGAAACATAGTGGTAGATAATGAGCCTGTGTTAGTCAATCACGATTTCAGTCGAGCAGCAACCTCACTTTGATTTCAGCGCTCATTAACATACCTTGCTCACTCCAAAATAAATGTACTTAAATCATCCAGTTACTATTGGTGTGTCTGATGTATTTTTTTCGTGTGTGTGTGTGTGTGTGTGTGTGTGTGTGTGAGGCAAAAAGCATTATCATATTTTTGTGTTTGCGCTGGCACATTTCTGCATAAAACAACCTTGCAATTCAGTCTCAAAGTCATTACCAAGCCTAATGGCTCAGATGGGTGGGGGGCTGGAGGTGTGTGTGTGTGTGTGTGTGTGTGTGCCTGTGTGGGGCAAATCTTTTCAAATGGAAAATGTCTTCTTTCCCTCCTGCTCTATCGCTTCCCATTTTTTTTCCCTCACCCTTTTTTTCACATGGTTGTGTGGCAACACAGTCAGCACACACATTTTATAATTTTAACACATTGCCTCCTGACTTGACATTAAAAAGACCTTCATTTTTCATTTCTGCATGCAGAAATCCATTGTAGTTACACTGCACATGTCCACAAACACACTCGTCTGATTAAATAATGCTATCTTTATTTTTTTCTCAAGAACAGGTGCAAAACAACAGGACTATAGTTGCAGCTACAGCTCTCTCTCTCTCTCTCTCTCTCTCTCTTTCTCTCTCTCTCCCTCCCCAAATAGAGTGCTCTTCATGACACTTACTCTTGCTCATTAAAACCAAGCAGAAAGGATTTTATTTCATTCCTGTTAATGAATGCAGCTTCACACAGTTTTTCAAGATCCACTTATTTACACTAAACTTTGCTCCAAGCAAATATAAGCTATATATTTAAAAAAAAATGCATTGCCACAAATTGTTAAAAGTGAAAATAAGCAAACCTTTTCTGTGAATGCTTTGGTTTCGCAAACACCAACATATATACTCACATATGGTGTTTTACTGCCTGGGATTATATATTAGTAGAAATGTATAGCTAAATCATGCAGTGTATATTTCTGCACCTTAAATTTGATGTGAAATTTTTGATCAGAATTTTCTTTCATGCCACACTGCAGCACAACTAGGCATAGGTGTGGAGGTCTTTGCAGCAAACCCCCAGCTGAGGGAGCGAAAATGTGAACAAATCTTCCTACCATTAGTACAGACACCCGAGACACCTGACACAAAATCAATGGACAAGCTGTGAAAACAAATCCAGGTTCACAAACTAACAGGAGAAAACAGAGAGACAGACTTGTATGACCAATTCTGACAGGAAACAACACTCCAAATGTTACACAAATATTACTAAAGTGACACCGGCAAATGTTGATTTACTACGTTATAAGTAAAAAGCCTTATAAGTACTTGGAGGACATATTAGATTTTAAAGTACAATATACAATACAATGAACTCCTGTGCAGTTTATTTCCACATCTTCTCAAGTTTATCAATGTAGAAAAAAACAGCAAGAACCACAAAGTAGTTAGCGCCATAGCTATCTGTTTGCATTTGGATAAGCCACAAGACTGCAGTGTTGAACTTTAAGATTGAGTGCCCCTGGCCCTACCTCACTAAAATGTTTCAATATGCTGGTTTAAGCAAAGACTCGCATAAAACGAGGCATCTTGTTTACCTCTATGAACACCATCTAATATGAATGAAGTATGTTTTGATACTTGGCTAGGCAGCAAGTCAAATTCTAGCTAATGGGAAGCATTGGTTAGTTACATGACATTTCACTTCTGATTACTTCATTAGCAAAATATGCAGCATATGAATTTTTATTAGTTAAAAACCTTTTAATGCTTGAGTACATTTGGAAGTAGTAGCATTTTTCTTTCGTGTGAGTATATTTTGGGCTGGATAACTGATTAATTAACTGATTAAATGTGTACATATTATCTATACTTTCGCTTAAGTATAATTTCTCAGTACTTTTTATCATCCCTGAGTATATCATGAGGAGATCTCAATCTGGGGACTTATGAATGGTATAATCAGGTTCATAAAGAACAAGCAGCAGATGAGGAAAATGAGATTTGCATAATGATAACCTCCCAGGGAATGCTTGATGTGGAGGATTTCATTCATTTGTTCATTCATTCATCTTTACTGTTTTATCCTGACAGGAGTCTATCCCAAGAATACTGAGCATGCGATGGGAAAACACATTGAATGAGACACGAGTATATTATATGGTGAGCCTGTTCAAAACAACAAGTTCAGCATATAGCAGAATTTCTCTACCCAATGAATCTCGAGCCCTTGAAATGTTAAAGTATTAAATGACATTTAGAATATGTCTCTATCCTCAGATTCCTGTTAGTTATACTCTTCTACTCTTCTGCTGCACCATTTGTTATGACGGCACCAAAGGACGCCAAACTACTATTCCCTACCAGCCCCAGCAAACTCTCACCTGTGTCTCTTTATACCTTGTTTAGCACCACTATTTACATTCCATTTTTTCCATGTCTCATCTTCAAGCTTTTGCTGTAGTTGTTACTAGCTGTCTTGTGTGCCACCATAGCACTGTATTTTTTTTGCGTCATATCCTCAATTCATGTTTATGGTTCTTGTTTTCACATTTTTTTTTTGCACTTTGCCTAATAAATTATATGCACTTGCATCCGCTTCCTCTCTCTCTCTCTTTATCTCTCTCCCTATATATATATATATATATATATATATATATATAGGAGTACTATAAACAGCAGATCATTCTCTGGTGGTCATCTTGAGCAAAATCAAATGTCCCCAGGAACTCTGGGAAGAGATTCACACCTAGAAAACGGTAACTTAGTGTAAAAAACAAAGGACAAAAAAAGACAGCAGATGGTGGTGATTTCTCCAAACAGCTGCTAACTATAAGTAATGGCCAGTGGTGGACAAAATGTTAAAGCTGCTTCTTCTGCCCTTTCTGGACATGGCCTGGAGGTGGAGAAACACAAACATATGGCATTGACTGCTGCTGACAGACTGCTGAGGCTCATTATCACTGGTACAAAGTGTAAAAGTGTGTGTGCGTGTGTGTGTGTGTGCGTGTGTGTGTGTGTGTGTGTGTGTGTGTGTGTGTCAGTTTACAGGGGTTCATGGGCAATAAGATGGGGTGAATTCACTGGAAAGAGGATGTGAGTAGGTTTTACCCCGCACTGCTGGCAGGATGAAGCTTTACTGGTTGACTCGATGGGCAACCATTTGGTCCTGATTTTCTGGAGACACTTTATACGTAAAATGGTTTGGTGGATAAATTATCTTGCAGCATTTTACCTCAAAGGGATGTTTAACCTCATGATACCCTAAGCAAGTAGTTCATGAATTTATATAGGGCACTCATTTATGAATGATGGCAGCTACAGCTGCAGGGTACACAGTGGCTGAGAATGTCAACATAAATGTCCAGAAGTGACTTATTTATGTAATAAATGTTTTAAG
>CM040979.1:2894245-2904745 GCA_022985145.1 Pangasius djambal
GGTTTGGTGGATAAATTATCTTGCAGCATTTTACCTCAAAGGGATGTTTAACCTCATGATACCCTAAGCAAGTAGTTCATGAATTTATATAGGGCACTCATTTATGAATGATGGCAGCTACAGCTGCAGGGTACACAGTGGCTGAGAATGTCAACATAAATGTCCAGAAGTGACTTATTTATGTAATAAATGTTTTAAGCAATATATTATATACTTCTGTAACTATTATTTCTAACAACTCTTTGACTAAACTGATACTTTTCATGAAATAAATGTTAGTGATAGAATTGTTCATTTTATTGTCCTCTGCTCTGTAATCAGCAACTACAGTAAATGTTAGCATTTCAACATGGTCTAGTTGAAATAAACCAATCAGAAAGCTTCTCTGCAAGGACACAGTCATAACTATCTGTCAGTTATTTTCTTGTGTACAGGATATCCATACAGGAGTAGGCTATAAATCTACAGGACATAAACAGATTACACACATTAGAATTGAAGGAAATGTAGAAGCTACTAGTATAATGACAATTAAATAAGGATAAATATTAAACAAAGACCTAAACCTTTCTATTTAAGGATTTATTAACTGGTTCTTGATTGATGTAACTGACGCTTTATTAAACACACTGAAGCCTAGTGTCAGGGTCAACTGTAAGAGCACAACTAGTTCCTATTTGGTTAGCTACATAGTAAGAGATATTACTCAGTTTATAAAAACAATTTGGATTTCCAAAAATGTTGCATATTTAAAATGAACCAATTGCTTGAAATTCTTACCAAAAAATATGTAACATTGTAACTAAGAATCTGATTCAGAATTACATATATTAGCCACATACATTATTATGGTCTTAGTGTTTGGGTACGAACACACCACATTCAACACATTCACATTCATAAATATTATTAAAATGTGGATTTTGACATCTTTTCTGATGGGGCTTTCACCACAACTGCTAACCGTGCTTAGAGCAGCTTTAATGGCTTTAATGGGGGAAAAAAAAAGTTCTGTTTAAGTCCGTGAGCAAAAGAATCCTTATCAGTTAACATGTTACATTTATAGGCTGCTCTTGTAAAAGAGACACATCCCAAATGAAGTGATATGCCGGGCCAGAACGTCTGATAAATACTGGTGCTTTACTGAGTGTCTGATATTCATAACGTCTCAAAGACTTACAGAGTAGAAAAGGAAGATGTGGCTGTGGCATTGTTCGTTTTCATGCTTTTACTTTCCAAAATTACTAATGTGTGGGCTTTCTTTTGTGCAGGGCATTAAAATCATTCACCCTCTGCTTTTAGCCCCATTTAGTCAATTATGTCATGAATCATCATCAGCGGGATTTGTCCGACTACTAACAACATCATTCTATTATAACAAAGCACAGGTCTCCTAATACCACAGTGGAAATGACTGCAATTAGCTTAATCACATAATTCCCTTATGTTGATCCTTGAGTTTATTAGCGTGGGAAGGACGGGGCAGAATAACCCCCACAGGACTTGCCTCCAGCCAATAACCTGACAAAAGTTGGAGAACTATAACTGATAGCAAACTCAAAGGGGCAAGAGTACCTGTTTTCTGAAGAAGGTGATATTAATATTCCATTCATGCGTAAGTGCTTAGCCTTAAAGGAGCCACTTATAACTTGAAGTGTGAGAGCTTGTGAAGGTTGGTTCAATGAAAAAGTGGTATATGGTGACTTGGGTTGCATTCATTGCTTGTGAAGTGTCAGAGCCTGAGTGGTGAAGTGGCATGGGGATTTTGTCTCTGAGCACACAAAAAGACTTTTAATCTGCCCAGTTGCTCCTATTGCATCCACCTGAAGTTCTGCTACTTTTGAATTTGTGTGTAGGGAAATGGCACAATTATAACTACATATTCTTAAAAAAAACTTTTTACTATTTGCATAGATAGAGAAAACATTCAAAAGAAGGATGGGAGCCATATTAGTCAAAAATCTGTTTCATGTGTTTGGAATGACATACATGCACTTTTGATATCTGCTTAAACATATTAAACCTATGACATATGACATCTATACTGTCATCGACCATGTTATTAGAAACACCTGTATACCTTCTCATTCATGCCAAAGCTTGCATTAATGTTCACATTGACCATCAGAATGGTGAAATGTAATATCATGTGACTGTGACCATGACTTTAATGTCAGAAAGACTGGTTTTTTAGAAGTATTTCCAAAATTGCTGATTACACAACAGTCACTGAAGTTCACACAGAATGCTGCCAAAAAAGGAAGAAAAGAACATCCAGTGAGCAGCAGTTTTGTGGGTGGAAACATCTTGGTGATTAAACAGGTCTTAGGAGAATGCTCAGACTGCTTTGAGCTGACAGGAAGACTACAGTAACTCAAATAGCCACTCTTTACATTCATGGTGAGCAGAAAAGAAGCTCAGAATGCACAACAGAAGGATTTTCAGGGGGATGGGCTACAGAAGAGTTCATTGGGTTCCACTCCTGTTAGCCAAGAACAGGAATCTGAGGCTACAGTGGGCACAGACTCACTGAAGCTGGACAGTTTGTATTGGAAAGACACCTTAAATTTCAAACTAAACACAGAATAATAGAAAGTAGTTATAATAATCTAAGAAAGATAGTTATAATTTGATTGTGAAACAAATAAGAATTATGAACATTTTCACACCCAACCCTGAGGAACAGTCACTATATCCCAAATACATTCGTGCAAAATCACTCATCAATATGTTTCTGAAAGCAGCTGTCCCTCAGAGACAGGAAAAAATGAATGAAGTCATGCCTCAGAGGCTGCATTATTAAGGCTCCATGATTTAAGAGCTGACACACCGTGTTCCTTTATGCATACGACAAAATATTTAGACTAGCAATCTTGTAATATGCAAAAAGTAATTACCTAAAATTAACCAGAAATCTAGCTAACAAGCTAATGCTAGTGATCATAGTTTATGAATTATATACGTTTTGGAGCTAGGCAGTTTTCTGGCTATTTATCTTTTTTGTTAACACCATATAAATAAGAACCATTCTTTCAGCGCATTAGAATGAAATGTACAAAGTTTGCCATGAGGCCAAGCTAACAAACGAAACTCCAAGGATTGTCACTAGCTAGGGATTGAACATGATGTTCATAAAGTATTGCTGCATCCATGGTGTCTTGTAAGCGGTAATCTGCAAGCTGTAATGACATCATTTCCCCACCTCGAGACGTTCAACATGTGAAGTGGAAAAAAAAAGAAAAAACATTGATGCCTCCACCAGAAGTCTTTTGTTTGCTCTGTCAGAGCACGTAAAGCTCATAAAAAGCTACATAAGCACTCTTTCACAGTTACAGGCCTGAGTGGCTATTGGTTCTGTTCTACTATAGTGAACTTCAAACATTCATGCAGCATTTTGGACTGAAATTGCCATAGAGCGTACAAGAGAGAGTAGCATAAGCAACTAGCTTATGCACCCAGCTAACATTAATGAGAACTCGAATGCTGATGATTACCTTCTCAAAAAAGAAATAAGTAGGGTCAATTTTAAAGATTTAACCAAATAAATTTAACCAACGAAATGCCAAATATGAAGTTTCAAGTTGAGGGGCATTTTTTGTTGGCTTTTAGGGGTTTTTAGGCAGGGAATCACAAGTTGCCTCGAACGCAGCATAAGCTCCACCAATTGGTAGTTTAAACTAAGGAAATTCATCTTGTCTTAAAGGTAGAGCTGAACATGCACATCCAAAGTACACCCCTGTGCTGAGGTGCTGCTAATCCAAAATGTCAAAGTTCTTCTTGCGTGTATCATAATATAATTTAGATTGTCATTTGGGAATTGTTCTCTGACTTTTGGACTGGTTTTTGGACTTTTTTGGGGGGTTTTCAACTGTTTATTTACATTTTGACTTTTTGAATTCTGACCCAGTTTTTTTCTTTTTTTTTTTTTACTTCACCACTGTGATATGGACTGTAAATAAGTCTAGACTTGGATTCAATCTCTCTGTCTGGTCCCTAAGCTGTGTAGCCAGGTATACTGTATATGAAACTCAGCCTGTCGTCACTTGTAAAATGAAGAACTATGGAGGATTTTGTGAGGTTATATTTCACTGTGGGTTTCACAAATAAGGAGATTCCCAGTAGAAATGTAAGAAGTGCACTCTTCTCTTTTTAATAGTCTAATACAATGAAGTTTAGGATCTGTAAGTTGGACTTGGGAGAAAGTTCAAACATTTCAGATGTCTTTCACTGATGTGAGTGAAAAACAAGCAATAAAAAAACGTCACGCTTATTTTGGGTTGCTTTCATGTAGGTCTTCAAATTAGGACATGATGGCAGTGCTGTCATAATCTTAATTTGGTTTTGTCAAACACAGGAGACATGAGATATCTCAGCAAGAACAAAGACCCTTTGAACACGGTCTGTCTTGTGTGTGTGTGTGTGTGTGTGTATGTGTGTGTGCTGTACATGTTTATTTCTCAAGTGTCCCAAATGTGACAAAACAGTTGATGTGGATACGTTTTGTTTCTCTCCATTATTTTGTCCTCTCAGTATTTCCGATTTTCGTTACTTTTTACATGCAACTTTTAAATGCAACTTTGGCTAGGAAAATAGTTATTTATTTGTTCATTTATTTGTTTGTTAGTTCGTTCATTCATTCACTTAGTTGCTTATTCATTCATTCGTTCAAATTGTTTACATTTTAATAATGAGCAACACAAACAATTGATTCTGGTTTGATTTAAATAAATGCTGTTTTTTTCTTCTTCTTTATTTGCATGCAGCTCACACTTTGCTGCAGATCGATTATGCAAAGTTAATCAGTTCGATTAAAGAAATTCATTAAAATCTTTATTTGATTTATCTGTTAAAAAAATGACACTGATAAAGCAGTTCACATGGTCCCATATATTATGAAAACTAGTTATCTACTAGCTGGCTATTGTTCTGTTTATTGCTAAAACAACTTCCCAGCTGGGTAGCAATACAACTTCCATGACAGGAATAAATCAGCTAACTCAATTCCCACCCAATTAGAGAACCTAAAGCTAAACTCCATTACTCCTGAATACTTTTCTCTCTTGTGAACTAAAGTGATGATATTGAACTCTCTCTTGTATATAGCCCCTCAATATCAGACTTGTTTCATATGATGTTTGATATATCTAAGATGGTGTAAGATATAATAGTACAAAATTCCTGCCATTTCCAGGGGAAAAAAAAACACAGCTCAAGATGGGAATTACTATAGCATGACTGACAGGGCGACTCGGTGCAGCTCAAGAACATTATGTTACAGAATATTTTTTCTCCTCTGGTATAATAATATGGCAAAAAAAAAAATCCTGTGCACTAGAGCTTTTAAGAAATTGGTATTTGTAGCTGTGCTTAATTCTTGGCTACACTAATGGGCACGTATTGCAGCAGTAATCCTTGCACATCACTCACAAAGAGGAGTTTCTCTGTAGACACAATACAATAGCTCTTAGTGCTTCCAATCAAACATATTTATGGGAATAGCACATTTTCCCTCTTCCATGCATTCCTCTTCTGGAGTCAAAGCTCTGAGCAAAACTTAGAATTGAAATCACAACCAGATGTTGAGAAATCAGAGACTAAGGACTATCCATATAGCCCTTAATACAACCTGTATTAAATCAACATGTTTGAGAGATAGTTACTAGGGGTGTAAAGATACGCAAAATTCAAACTCAGTACAATTCTGATACGGTGGTGACTCAATACGATGGTACAAAGTTTTTTGTATATGATACAAAAAAAATAAGCATTGCCCGAATATGTGCCTTAGGTTTCCAGTTGATTAAATCCATTCAACATAAAATTATTAACTGAAACCCAGTAATGACCGTGTTTGTGTGATCCACACTGTTAGTCATGTAGCTCTCTCTAGCCTGAGATGTGTGTTTGAATCCTCCATTGCTGAATATGAACTTCAGAATCGCCACAGTGATTTTTATTTTTTAATATTTTTTTTTTAGCCTGGATTAAATCAGTGAGGAAAGGCTGTCTGAATGCAGCAGAGAGTTTACTGTGTGTGCGTAAATGGGGGTGTATTGATTTGCTTTTTTCCCCATTTTGAAGAAGGGCAATGACGTGTTTGTGGTATTAGCGCCACTGTAATGTTTTGGCCCACCACTCGCTAGCCGTCAGTGTCATAACATACCAAAGTGCTCCCATATACCAGATCTTAAAGACTTGTTGAATCTTCCAGTTCCTGCTTGCTGCTGGCTCTTCTTATTTCTAGTTCATGCAAAACAGCATGTTTATAAGAAGAAGTGTGTATTGTTGCTGTTGTTGTTGATTTTTTTTGTTTGTTTGTTTGTTTTAATATTTGTAACCTGTCCTGATTAAAGATTAAGAGGATAAAGAGCTATTTTTCAGAAGATGGAGTATGGGCTTGATTAAGTTTAAATGTCTATCACACCTCACCTGTAATATAAGTGGTATTTTATGACAAATATTGATCATGCAGTCTGCGGAATGTGTTGTTTAATACACAGACACATTTCGAATTGAGAGCCTCATACTGAATGTTATGATATGCCGTACCATTATAGTAATAATAGTTAGACATAATAGTTACATGTACACTTTACACAAAACAGCTTTACAGAAGTGTATGTAGATTCTGATCTCTAATGGGTGAGCCAGACGCAAAAATTCCCTGAGATGACACAAGAAACAAACTTGTTGCCGAACCGGACTCAAAAGGAACTCCAACTTCGTGTGGGTTACACGAGATAGTAGCAGTATTATAGTAGACAGTCCTATGGAGAAAAGGCAGTACAGTACAACAGTACTACATATGTAGTTTATTATTATTATTTATTTTGAACAGCCATAATCTTTTCTACAGAAGCCCTGAACTTCAAGTTCAAGTTAAAAAAAAAATACTAAAGTGTGATGTCATTATTTTGACATAATGATAGCACTTTTTTCAAAATGTCATTATTCTGGGTTAACATTTTAACTTAATAACTCATTATTAACTGAGTTATCTCTTTATTTTGAAATATTATCATTATTTTGCATTATATTCAGTTGAATTCATTGTACATTCAATGATGTATATAATGATACTTCACTTGAAGGTGTTCAGATATGGTACATAAAATTCAAATGGACAAAATGGCCACTATGACCATTATGAAATTTCATCAATTGAAGTGGTAGGAATCAAAATAAAGTGTTGAAAGAACAAGATGCAAATTGAAATAATGACATAGCAATGTTTTTTTTTTTCTTCAAAGTTCTTCAACAGCTATTTAGTTATCGACTTTCAATAGATAATTATGTTCCCCTTCAGGAACTCGAGCTGCGTCGAAACGCTATGGGAACGCCATCAGCGTGACCGCGCCCTGAATCAGGTGTGTAATCAGTCCAAAGGATGGGCGGGACGTCACAGGCAGGGTGACGTAACGACCCGGAAGCTTTAAAGGCACGAGCGGCGGGCGCCGCGCCAGCTTTCTGTCATTCAGCAAGCGCTCTGTGTGTATTGTCTGTCTATTTTGTGTTGTCTGTCCTAAAGCAAAAGAAAAAACAAAACATAAGGGCGAGAGCGGGCAGCGTTTTAGGCTGTGTGTTCCTCCCTGCCCGCGCTATATTACGGGTGGGGATACACACAGCCTGTGCGTTGTCTGCTTGGGAGCGGAGCACGCAGAGTCGGCTCTCGAGGGAGCCGGCTGCTCGCATTGCGAGTGTTTGCCGCTGCGTGCGCTTCGCTCCCGGAGAGCTCTCTTCGAGGAGGGAGCCTCCACTCGCGTTCCTCGCGGTGCTGGACCCGCTTCTGCCGAGGCAGAGCGGCGGTTACACTCGTGGGGTTCGCAGATGGATTTGGTGGAGGGAATGGAGACGGGCGAGTCCCTTTCTTCTTCCTCATCCGCCAGATCCGCTGATGCTTTTATGTGGTTTCGCTTTCGCTTTCGCCGCGGCATGCCTAAAGCTCGCGAAAAGACGAAACATGAGGCGAAAACAGGGGCCTACCTTTTTTCCCCGACCTCCACACCGAGGTGTCGAGGTCGTGGGGGAGGCCTTTCTAGACTCAGGAGATCGTTCTGCCAACCCTGCCACCCATGGTGCTTCAGGGCGCAGTGGTCTCCGGCGAGCGCTTCTCTCAGTTTCCGCCCGGGAACGTAGCGGTATTGGGAAGCTCGCTACCTCTTCGGAGGTTTCCAGAGCAGATAGTTCGGCCATCCCCTGCTGGTCCGCCGCTTCAGGGCACCGAGCTAGCCGCTCTCATTACAACAGAGGTCAGTCTCGAGAGACTGATTCCCTTAGTAGACTATTTGGCAGCGTGGAACCGAGCTGCGCCTCATTTTTGCGGGGTTCTTCCTACTTTGGTGGGCCTGAGCAGGCTCTGGTAATGGAACAAGAAGTAAACGCTCTCCTGAGGAAGGAGGCCATTGAGGTGGTCACTCTTCACGATAGAAAGTCCAGGTTCTACAGCCGGTACTTCATCGTTCCCAGCTCAGACGAGCCGGCGGTTCCTCCCCCGCCGCTCTCTAGCTCTTGGGGCTGCCGGGCGGGAGCAGCCCCCTCCGCGTACCAGTGCCTTATACTGCTGATGGCCCAGGACTTCTGAGGGCAGGCCCCTCTGGGGAAGAGCGGTGTAGACCTCATCATACGGTGCCCGTCTCTCCTCAGTGCCCTCAGGAGATCGATCTGCCAACCCTGCCACCTATGATGTTTCAGGGCATAGCGATCTCCGGTGAGCGCTTCTCTCAGTTTCCGCCCGGGAACGTGGCGGTACGTAGAGGCTCGCTACCTCTTCGGAGGTCTCCAGAGCAGATAGTTCGGCCGTCCCCTGCCAGTCCGCCGCTTCAGGGCACCGAGCTAGCCGCTCTCATTACAACAGAGGTCAGTCTCGAGAGACTGATTCCCTTAGTAGACTATTTGGCAGCGTGGAACTTCTGCCGAATGTGTCTCAGTGGGTCCTGCATACTGTAGAAAGAGGCTACCGAATCCAATTCGGTTCTCCAGTGCCTCGTTTTTCCGGGGTTCTTCCCACTCTGGTGGGCTCTGGTAATGGAACAGGGAGTGCACACTCTCCTGAGGAAGGAGGCCATTGAGGTGGTCCCTCTTCATGACAGAGAGTCCGGGTTCTACAGCCGGTACTTCATCATTCCGAAGAGGGGTGGAGGGCTGCGTCTCATTTTGGATCTGCGTCATTTGAACCGCTCAGTTGTGTGACTGAAGTTCAAGATGCTCACGATCAAACAGGTCATGTCTCAGATCAGCTCCGAGGACTGGTTCGTCACGATCGATCTAAAAGACGTGTATTTCATTATCTCCATCCTTCCCCAACACAGGAAGTTCCTGAGGTTTGCTTTCGGGGGTGAAGCTTACCAATATCAGGTTCTTCCGTTCGGCCTGGCACTCTCACCCCGCACTTTCACGAAGTGTGTGGATGCTGCTCTGGCTCCTATGCGACTCCAGGGCATCCGCATACTGAACTATATCGACGATTGGTTGATATTAGCTTGATGGGAACAGGTGGCGGTTCGGCACCGTGATGTCGTTCTCGCCCACATAAAAGAGCTGGGGTTAAGACTGAACGCCGAGAAAAGTGTGCTTTCTCCAGTACAGAGAATCACCTATCTGGGCGTGGTGTGGGATTCGACCACAATGCAGGCACGTCTGTCTCCTGCTCGGATCGAGTCGATCCTCACAGCAGTCGCGAGAGTGAGAGAAGGCCGGTCACTCACTGTAAAGCAGTTCCAGAAACTGCTGGGTCTGATGGCAGCTGCGTCCAACGTGATACCTTTTGGCTTGCTGTACATGAGACCCCTACAATGGTGGCTCAAGACCAGGGGGTTCTCCCTGAGGGGAAACCCGCTCCGCGGCGATGCCTACGTGCCTTAGACATGTGGAGGGAACCTTGGTTCTTGTCCCAGGGCCCGGTGTTGGGAGCTCCTTGTCGGTGCGTAACGCTAGCGACGGATGCATCCCTCACCGGATGGGGAGCGGTCATGAGTGGCAGCTCAGCCCGCGGTCTGTGGAGCGGCTGCCATCTCACTTGGCACATCAACTGCCTGGAGATGCTGGCTGTGTTTCTAGCATTGAAACACTTTCTCCCGGACCTAAGAGATTGCCATGTGTTGGTGCGCACCGACGACACAGCAGTGGTGTCTTACACTATATTACCAAAAGTATTCGGTCACCCATCCAAATGATCAGAATCAGGTGTCCTAATCACTTGGCCTGACCACAGGTGTATAAAATCAAGCACTTAGGCATGCAGACTGTTTTTACAAACATTTGTGAAAGAATGGGCCGATCTCAGGAGCTCAGTGAATTCCAGTGTGGAACTGTCATAGGATGCCACCTGTGCAACAAATCCAGTCGTGAAATTTCCTCGCTCCTAAATATTCCACAGTCAACTGTCAGCTTTATCATAACAAAATGGAAGAGTTTGGGAACAACAGCAACTCAGCCACGAAGTGGTAGGCCATGTAAACTGACGGAGAGGGGTCAGCGGATGCTGAAGCGCATAGTGCAAAG
>CM040979.1:2904845-2918030 GCA_022985145.1 Pangasius djambal
GGTTTGGTGGATAAATTATCTTGCAGCATTTTACCTCAAAGGGATGTTTAACCTCATGATACCCTAAGCAAGTAGTTCATGAATTTATATAGGGCACTCATTTATGAATGATGGCAGCTACAGCTGCAGGGTACACAGTGGCTGAGAATGTCAACATAAATGTCCAGAAGTGACTTATTTATGTAATAAATGTTTTAAGAAATATATGATATACTTCTGTAACTATTATTTCTAACAACTCTTTGACTAAACTGATACTTTTCATGAAATAAATGTTAGTGATAGAAATGTTCATTTTATTGTCCTCTGCTCTGTAATCAGCAACTACAGTAAATGTTAGCATTTCAACATGGTCTAGTTGAAATAAACCAATCAGAAAGCTTCTCTGCAAGGACGCAGTCATAACTATCTGTCAGTTATTTTCTTGTGTACAGGATATCCATACAGGAGTAGGCTATAAATCTACAGGACATAAACAGATTACACATATTAGAATTGAAGGAAATGTAGAAGCTACTAGTATAATGACAATTAAATAAGGATAAATATTAAACAAAGACCTAAACCTTTCTATTTAAGGATTTATTAACTGGTTCTTGATTGATGTAACTGACGCTTTATTAAACACACTGAAGCCTAGTGTCAGGGTCAACTGTAAGAGCACAACTAGTTCCTATTTGGTTAGCTACATAGTAAGAGATATTACTCAGTTTATAAAAACGATTTGGATTTCCAAAAATGTTGCATATTTAAAATGAACCAATTGCTTGAAATTCTTACCAAAAAATATGTAACATTTGACTAAGAATCTGATTCAGAATTACATATATTAGCCACATACATTATTATGGTCTTAGTGTTTGGGTACGAACACACCACATTCAACACATTCACATTCATAAATATTATTAAAATGTGGATTTTGACATCTTTTCTGATGGGGCTTTCACCACAACTGCTAACCGTGCTTAGAGCAGCTTTAATGGCTTTAATGGGAAAAAAAAAAGGTCTGTTTAAGTCCGTGAGCTGAAGAATCCTTATCAGTTAACAGGTTACATTTATAGGCTGCTCTTGTAAAAGAGACACATCCCAAATGAAGTGACATGCCGGGCCAGAACGTCTGATAAATACTGATGCTTTACTGAGTGTCTGATATTCATAACGTCTCAAAGACTTACAAAGTAGAAAAGGAAGATGTGGCTGTGGCATTGTTCGTTTTCATGCTTTTACTTTCCAAAATTACTAATGTGTGGGCTTTCTTTTGTGCAGGGCATTAAAATCATTCACCCTCTGCTTTTAGCTCCATTTAGTCAATTATGTCATGAATCATCATCAGCGGGATTTGTCCGACTACTAACAACATCATTCTATTATAACAAAGCACAGGTCTCCTAATACCACAGTGGAAATGACTGCAATTAGCTTAATCACATAATTCCCTTACGTTGATCCTTGAGTTTATTAGCGTGGGAAGGACGGGGCAGAATAACCCCCGCAGGACTTGCCTCCAGCCAATAACCTGACAAAAGTTGGAGAACTATAACTGATAGCAAACTCAAAGGGGCAAGAGTACCTGTTTTCTGAAGAAGGTGATATTAATATTCCATTCATGCGTAAGTGCTTAGCCTTAAAGGAGCGACTTATAACTTGAAGTGTGAGAGCTTGTGAAGGTTGGTTCAATGAAAAAGTAGTATATGGTGACTTGGGTTGCATTCATTGCTTGTGAAGTGTCAGAGCCTGAGTGGTGACTTTTAATCTGCCCAGTTGCTCCTATTGCATCCACCTGAAGTTCTGCTACTTTTGAATTTGTGTGTATGGAAATGGCACAATTATAACTACATATTCTTAAAAAAAAACTTTTTACTATTTGCATAGATAGAGAAAACATTCAAAAGAAAGATGGGAGCCATATTAGTCAAAAATCTGTTTCATGTGTTTGGAATGACATACATGCACTTTCGATATCTGCTTAAACATATTAAACCTATGACATATGACATCTATACTGTCATCGACCATGTTATTAGAAACACCTGTATACCTTCTCATTCATGCCAAAGCTTGCATTAATGTTCACATTGACCATCAGAATGGTGAAATGTAATATCATGTGACTGTGACCATGACTTTAATGTCAGAAAGACTGGTTTTTTAGAAGTATTTCCAAAATTGCTGATTACACAACAGTCACTGAAGTTCACACAGAATGCTGCCAAAAAAGGAAGAAAAGAACATCCAGTGAGCAGCAGTTTTGTGGGTGGAAACATCTTGGTGATTAAACAGGTCTTAGGAGAATGCTCAGACTGCTTTGAGCTGACAGGAAGACTACAGTAACTCAAATAGCCACTCTTTACATTCATGGTGAGCAGAAAAGAAGCTCAGAATGCACAACATTTTGGATTTTCAGGGGGATGGGCTACAACAACAGAAGAGCACAGTGGGTTCCACTCCTGTTAGCCAAGAACAGGAATCCGAGGCTACAGTGGGCACAGACTCACTGAAGCTGGACAGTTTGTATTGGAAAGACACCTTAAATTTCAAACTAAACACAGAATAATAGAAAGTAGTTATAATAATCTAAGAAAGATAGTTATAATTTGATTATGAAACAAATAAGAATTATGAATATTTTCACACCCAACCCTGAGGAACAGTCACTATATCCCAAATACATTCGTGCAAAATCACTCATCAATATGTTTCTGAAAGCAGCTGTCCCTCAGAGACAGGAAAAAATGGATGAAGTCATGCCTCAGAGGCTGCATTATTAAGGCTCCATGATTTAAGAGCTGACACACCTTGTTCCTTTATGCATACGACAAAATATTTAGACTAGCAATCTTGTAATATGCAAAAAGTAATTACCTAAAATTAACCAGAAATCTAGCTAACAAGCTAATGCTAGTGATCATAGTTTATGAATTATATACGTTTTGGAGCTAGGCAGTTTTCTGGGTATTTATCTTTTTTGCTAACACCATATAAATAAGAACCATTCTTTCAGCGCATTAGAATGAAATGTACAAAGTTTGCCATGAGGCCAAGCTAACAAACGAAACTCCAAGGATTGTCACTAGCTAGGGATTGAACATGATGTTCATAAAGTATTGCTGCATCCGTGGTGTCTTGTAAGCAGTAATCTGCAAGCTGTAATGACATCATTTCCCACCTCGAGACGTTCAACGTGTGAAGTGGAAAAAAAAAAGAAAAAACATTGATGCCTCCACCAGAAGTCTTTTGTTTGCTCTGTCAGAGCACGTAAGGCTCATAAAAAGCTACATAAGCACTCTTTCACAGTTACAGGCCTGAGTGGCTATTGGTTCTGTTCTACTATAGTGAACTTCAAACATTCATGCAGCATTTTGGACTGAAATTGCCGTAGAGCGTACAAGAGAGAGTAGCATAAGCAACTAGCTTATGCAACCAGCTAACATTAATGAGAACTCGAATGCTGATGATTACCTTCTCAAAAAGAAATAAGTAGGGTCAATTTTAAAGATTTAACCAAATAAATTTAACCAACGAAATGCCAAATATGAAATTTCAAGTTGAGGGGCATTTTTTGTTGGCTTTTAGGGGTTTTTAGGCAGGGAATCACAAGTTGCCTCGAACGCAGCATAAGCTCCACCAATTGGTAGTTTAGACTAAGCAAATTCATCTTGTCTTAAAGGTAGAGCTGAACATGCACATCCAAAGTACACCCCTGTGCTGAGGTGCTGCTAATCCAAAATGTCAAAGTTCTTCTTGCGTGTTTCATAATATAATTTAGATTGTCATTTGGGAATTGTTCTCTGACTTTTGGACTGGTTTTTGGACTTTTTTGGGGGGTTTTCAACTGTTTATTTACATTTTGACTTTTTGAATTCTGACCCAGTTTTTTTCTTTTTTTTTTTTTACTTCACCACTGTGATATGGACTGTAAATAAGTCTAGACTTGGATTCAATCTCTCTGTCTGGTCCCTAAGCTGTGTAGCCAGGTATACTGTATATGAAACTCAGTCTGTCGTCACTTGTAAAATGAAGAACTATGGAGGATTTTGTGAGGTTATATTTCACTGTGGGTTTCACAAATAAGGAGATTCCCAGTAGAAATGTAAGAAGTGCACTCTTCTCTTTTTAATAGTCTAATACAATGAAGTTTAGGATCTGTAAGTTGGACTTGGGAGAAAGTTCAGACATTTCAGATGTCTTTCACTGATGTGAGTGAAAAACAAGCAATAAAAAAACGTCACGCTTATTTTTGGTTGCTTTCATGTAGGTCTTCAAATTAGGACATGATGGCAGTGCTGTCATAATCTTAATTTGGTTTTGTCAAACACAGGAGACATGAGATATCTCAGCAAGAACAAAGACCCTTTGAACACGGTCTGTCTTGTGTGTGTGTGTGTGTGTGTGTGTATGTGTGTGTGCTGTACATGTTTATTTCTCAAGTGTCCCAAATGTGACAAAACAGTTGATGTGGATACGTTTTGTTTCTCTCCATTATTTTGTCCTCTCAATATTTCCGATTTTCGTTACTTTTTACATGCAACTTTTAAATGCAACTTTGGCTAGGAAAATAGTTCTTTATTTGTTCATTTATTTGTTTGTTAGTTCGTTCATTCATTCACTTAGTTGCTTATTCATTCATTCGTTCAAATTGTTTACATTTTAATAATGAGCAACACAAACAATTGATTCTGGTTTGATTTAAATAAATGCTGTTTTTTTCTTCTTCTTTATTTGCATGCAGCTCACACTTTGCTCCAGATCGATTATGCAAAGTTAATCAGTTCGGTTAAAGAAATTCATTAAAATCTTTATTTGATTTATCTGTTAAAAAAATGACACTGATAAAGCAGCTCACATGGTCCCATATATTATGAAAACTAGTTATCTACTAGCTGGCTATTGTTCTGTTTATTGCTAAAACAACTTCCCAGCTGGGTAGCAATACAACTTCCATGACAGGAATAAATCAGCTAACTCAATTCCCACCCAATTAGAGAACCTAAAGCTAAACTCCATTACTCCTGAATACTTTTCTCTCTTGTGAACTAAAGTGATGATATTGAACTCTCTCTTGTATATAGCCCCTCAATATCAGACTTGTTTCATATGATGTTTGATATATCTAAGATGGTGTAAGATATAATAGTACAAAATTCCTGCCATTTCCAGGGGAAAAAAAAAAACACAGCTCAAGATGGGAATTACTATAGCATGACTGACAGGGCGACTCGGTGCAGCTCAAGAACATTATGTTACAGAATATTTTTTCTCCTCTGGTATAATAATATGGCAAAAAAAAAAAATCCTATGCACTAGAGCTTTTAAGAAATTGGTGTTTGTAGCTGTGCTTAATTCTTGGCTACACTAATGGGCACGTATTGCAGCAGTAATCCTTGCACATCACTCACAAAGAGGAGTTTCTCTGTAGACACAATACAATAGCTCTTAGTGCTTCCAATCAAACATATTTATGGGAATAGCACATTTTCCCTCTTCCATGCATTCCTCTTCTGGAGTCAAAGCTCTGAGCAAAACTTAGAATTGAAATCACAACCAGATGTTGAGAAATCAGAGACTAAGGACTATCCATATAGCCCTTAATACAACCTGTATTAAATCAACATGTTTGAGAGATAGTTACTAGGGGTGTAAAGATACGCAAAATTCAAACTCAATACAATTTTGATACGGTGGTGACTCAATACGATGGTACAAAGTTTTCTGTATACGATACAAAAAAAATAAGCATTGCCCGAATATGTGCCTTAGGTTTCCAATTGATCAAATCCATTCAACATAAAATTATTATAACTGAAACCCAGTAATGACCGTGTTTGTGTGATCCACACTGTTAGTCATGTAGCTCTCTCTAGCCTGAGATGTGTGTTTGAATCCTCCATTGCTGAATATGAACTTCAGAATCGCCACAGTGATTTTTATTTTTTAATTTTTTTTTTAGCCTGGATTAAATCAGTGAGGAAAGGCTGTCTGAATGCAGCAGAGAGTTTACTGTGTGTGCGTAAATGGGGGTGTATTGATTTGCTTTTTTTCTCATTTTGAAGAAGGGCGATGACGTGTTTGTGGTATTAGCGCCACTGTAATGTTTTGGCCCACCACTCGCTAGCCGTCAGTGTCATAACATACCAAAGTGCTCCCATATACCAGATCTTAAAGACTTGTTGAATCTTCCAGTTCCTGCTTGCTGCTTGCTTTTCTTATTTCTAGTTCAGGCAAAACAGCATTTTTATAAGAAGAAGTGTGTATTGTTGTTGTTGATTTTTATTTTGTTTGTTTGTTTTAATATTTGTAGCCTGTCCTGATTAAAGATAAAGAGGATAAAGAGCTATTTTTCAGAAGATGGAGTATGGGCTTGATTAAGTTTAAATGTCTATCACACCTCACCTGTAATATAAGTGGTATTTTATGACAAATATTGATCATGCAGTCTGCGGAATGTATTGTTTAATACACAGACACATTTCGAAATTGAGAGCCTCATATTGAATGTTATGATATGCCGTACCATTATAGTAATAATAGTTAGACATAATAGTTACATGTACACTTTACACAAAACAGCTTTACAGAAGTGTATGTAGATTCTGATCTCTAATGGGTGAGCAAGACGCGAAAATTCCCTGAGATGACACAAGAAACAAACTTGTTGCCGAACCGGACTCAAAAGGAACTCCAACTTCGTGTGGGTTACACGAGATAGTAGCAGTATTATAGTAGACAGTCCTATGGAGAAAAGGTAGTACAGTACAACAGTACTACATATGTAGTTTATTATTATTATTTATTTTGAACAGCTATAATCTTTTCTACAGAAGCCCTGAACTTCAAGTTCAAGTTAAAAAAAAAATACTAAAGTGTGATGTCATTATTTTGACATAATGATAGCACTTTTTTCAAAATGACATTATTCTGGGTTAACATTTTAACTTAATAACTCATTATTAACTGAATTATTTCTTTATTTTGAAATATTATCATTATTTTGCATTATATTCAGTTGAATTCATTGTACATTCAATGATGTATATAATGATACTTCACTTGAAGGTGTTCAGGTATGGTACATAAAATTCAAATGGACAAAATGGCCACTATGACCATTATGAAATTTCATCAATTGAAGTGGTAGGAATCAAAATAAAGTGCTGAAATAACAAGATGCAAATTGAAATAATGACATAGCAATGTTTTTTTTTTTCTTCAAAGTTCTTCAACAGCTATTTAGTTATCGACTTGCAATAGATAATTATGTTCCCCTTCAGGAACTCGAGCTGCGTCGAAACGCTATGGGAACGCCATCAGCGTGACCGCGCCCTGAATCAGGTGTGTAATCAGTCCAAAGGATGGGCGGGACGTCACAGGCGGGGTGACGTAACGACCCGGAAGCTTTAAAGGCACGAGCGGCGGGCGCCGCGCCAGCTTTCTGTCATTCAGCAAGCGCTCTGTGTGTATTGTCTGTCTATTTTGTGTTGTCTGTCCTAAAGCAAAAGACAAAACAAAACATAAGGGCGAGAGCGGGCAGCGTTTTAGGCTGTGTGTTCCTCCCTGCCCGCGCTATATTACGGGTGGGGATACACACAGCCTGTGCGTTGTCTGCTTGGGAGCGGAGCACGCAGAGTCGGCTCTCGAGGGAGTCGGCTGCTCGCATTGCGAGCGTTTGCCGCTGCGTGCGCTTCGCTCCCGGAGAGCTCTCTTCGAGGAGGGAGCCTCCACTCGCGTTCCTCGCGGTGCTGGACCCGCTTCTGCCGAGGCAGAGCGGCGGTTACACTCGTGGGGTTCGCAGACGGATTTGGTGGAGGGAATGGAGACGGGCGAGTCCCTTTCTTCTTCCTCATCCGCCAGATCCGCTGATCCTTTTATGTGGTTTCGCTTTCGCTTTCGCCGCGGCATGCCTAAAGCTCGCGAAAAGACGAAACATGAGGCGAAAACGGGAGCCTACCTTTTTTCCCCGACCTCCACACCGAGGTGTCGAGGTCGTGGGGGAGGCCCTTCTAGACTCAGGAGATCGTTCTGCCAACCCTGCCACCCATGGTACTTCAGGGCGCAGTGGTCTCCGGCGAGCGCTTCTCAGTTTCCGCCCGGGAACGTAGTGGTACTTAGAGGCTCGCTACCTCTTCGGAGGTCTCCAGAGCAGACCAGCTAGCCGCTCTCATTACACCAGAGGTCAGTCTTGAGAGACCGATTCCCTTAGTAGTCTATTTGGTAGCGTGGAACTTCTGCCGAATGTGTCTCAATGGGTCCTGCATACTGTAGAGAGGGGCTATCGAATCCATTCGGTTCTCTCGTGCCTCATTTTTGCGGGGTTCTTCCTACTTTGGTGGGCCTGAGCAGGCTCTGGTAATGGAACAAGAAGTAAACTCTCTCCTGAGGAAGGAGGCCATTGAGGTGGTCCCTCTTCACGATAGAGAGTCCGGGTTCTACAGCCGGTACTTCATCGTTCCGAGCTCAGACGAGCCGGCAGTTCCTCCACCGCCGCTCTCTAGCTCTTGGGGCTGCTGGGCGGGAGCAGCCCCCTCCACGTACCAGTGCCTCATACTGCTGGTGGCCCAGGACTTCTGAGGGCAGGCCCCTCTGGGGAAGAGCGGTGTACACCTCATCATACGGTGCCCGTCTCTCCTCAGTGCCCTCAGGAGATCGATCTGCCAACCCTGCCACCTATGGTGTTTCAGGGTGCAGCAATCTCCGGCGAGCGCTTCTCTCAGTTTCCGCCCGGGAACGTAGCGGTACTTAGAGGCTCGCTACCTCTTCGGAGGTCTCCAGAGCAGCCGCTCTCATTACACCAGAGGTCAGTCTTGAGAGACTGATTCCCTTAGTAGACTATTTGGCAGCGTGGAACTTCCGCCGAATGTGTCTCAGTGGGTCCTGCATACTGTAGAAAGAGGCTACCGAATCCAATTCGGTTCTCCAGTGCTTCGTTTTTCTGGGGTTCTTCCCACTCTGGTGGGCCCCGAGCAGGCTCTGGTAATGGAACAGGAAGTGCACACTCTCCTGAGGAAGGAGGTCATCGAGGTGGTCCCTCCTCATGACAGAGAGTCCAGGTTCTACAGCCGGTACTTCATCGTTCCGAAGAAGGGTGGAGGGCTGCGTCTTATTTTGGATCTGCGTCATTTGAACCTCTCAGTCGTGTGACTGAAGTTCAAGATGCTCACGATCAAACAGGTCGTGTCTCAGATCAGCTCCGAGGACTGGTTTGTCACGATCGATCTAAAAGACACGTATTTCCATATCTCCATCCTTCCCCAACACAGGAAGTTCCTGAGGTTTGCTTTCAGGGGCGAAGCTTACCAATATTGGGTTCTTCCGTTCGGCCTGGCACTCTCACCCCGCACTTTCACGAAGTGTGTGGATGCTGCTCTGGCTCCTATGCGACTCCAGGGCATCCGCATACTGACCTATATCGACGATTGGTTGATATTAGCTCGATCGGAGCAGATGGCGGTTCGGCATCGAGATGTCGTTCTCGCCCACATGAAAGAGCTGGGGTTAAGACTGAACGCCGAGAAAAGTGTTCTTTCTCCAGAAAGGCCCGGTGTTGGGAGCTCCTTGTCGCCGCGTAACGCTAGCGTCGGCTGCATCCCTCACCGCAAGGGGAGCGTTCATGAGTGGCCGCTCAGCCCGCGGTCTGTGGAGCGGCTGCCATCTCACTTGGCACATCAACTGCCTGGAGATGCTAGCTGTATTTCTAGCATTGAAACACTTTCTCCCGGACCTAAGAGATCGCCACGTGTTGGTGCGCACCGACAACACAGCAGTGGTCTCTTATATCAACCACCAGGGAGGTCTGCGTTCGCGCCCCCTTTACAGGCTGGCGCTCCAGATCCTTGTGTCGTCCCAGGGGAAACTCCTCTCTCTGAGAGCAGTTTACATCCCTGGCCGTCTCAATATGGGAGCAGACGCCCTGTCGAGGCAGGGGCCGATGCCCGGGGAATGGAGGCTCCACCCCGAGGTGGTGGTGCAGATATGGAGAGTGTTCGGCCGGGCTCAGGTGGATCTGTTTGCGACTCAGGAGACATCGCACTGTCCCCTCTGGTTGTCTCTGACTCATCCAGCTCCTCTTGGCCTGGATGCTATGGTACAGACGTGGCCAAGGCCGCGTCTGTACAACTTTCCTTTCGAGTTCTGGAGAGAGTGCGCCGGGACGGGGTCCATCTGTTGCTAGTAGCCCTGTTCTGGCCGGGCCGAGTATGGTTCTCGGACCTGATTTCCCTTCTCGACGACTCTCCATGGGAGATTCCCGTCAGGAGGGATCTCCTCTCACAGGCGGGGGGCGCCATCTTTCACCCCCGCCCCGAGTTGTGGAAGCTGTGAGTGTGGCCTCTGAAGGGGCACAACTCATAGCTTCCGGTCTCTCAGCCGAGGTTGTTGAGACCATTCTCCAATCCAGAGCTCTCTCAACGAGGAAACTGTATGCCTGCTACTAAGCAGACCCTCAGTCGGTGGATCATGGATGCCATCTGTTTGGCCTATGAGTCCTCTGGTTTCCCCTCGCCCTTGGGGGTCAAGGCTCATTCAACTAGAAGCGTGGCGGCCTCTAAGGCCTTTCTGGCAGGTGTGCCCATGCAGGACATCTGCAACGCTACGGGTTGGTCCACGCCCCTGATGTTCGCCAGGTTTTATGGCCTGGATATGCGAGCCACTCCCGGCTCTTCTGTTCTCTTGCCCTAGCTGTGCCTTTCCACACTAGGCAGGGATTTGTAAGTCTGGCGGCGTGGGCATACTCCTTCCCATAGTGTTTTGACACAGCTCGAGTTCCTGAAGGGGAACGTCTCTAGGTTACGTATGTAACCATGGTTCCCTGAGGGAACGAGACTCTGTGTCTCAGTGGCACACTTCCGGCACGGCGCCTGCCACTCGTGCCTTTAAAGCTTCCGGGTCATTACGTCACCCCGCCTGTGACGTCCCGCCCATCCTTTGGACTGATTACACATCTGATTCAGGGCGCGGTCACGCTGATGGCGTTCCCATAGCATTTCGACGCAGCGTCTCGTTCCTTTGGGGAACCATGGTTACATACGTAACCTAGAGACGTTCTTAATCCTGAATGCTTGGACTTGTGCTGACTTTATTAATACTAACAATGTAATGAAGTTATCAGGCATTTAACTCTGGTTTACTTATAATCCTTTTGTTGTTTATTCTCAGTAAATGACTTGATAACTGATTTCTATTATGTCTCATTTGCCCGTGTCTTACAAATACTGTGTTGTAATACTATGTAGGATAGACAGATAAGTGCTATATAGGCTCATTCAATTCAATTCAATTTTATTTGTATAGCGCTTTTAACAATGGACATTGTCACAAAGCAGCTTTACAGAAATAAATGGATTCACAAAAAATATATTGTAAATATTTGAATATATGAATTTATCCCTAATGAGAGAGCCAGTGGTGACAGTGGCAAGGAAAAACTCCCTGAGATGATATGAGGAAGAAACCTTGAGAGGAACCAGGTTCAAAAGGGACCCATCCTCATCTGGGTGCAACGGATAGTGCAATTATAAATAAACCCTTCTATTATTGTGTACTATAAGGACAAATAGTGCAATAGTGCAATCAATAAATTCATCACAGTTTCCACAAGAAGTCCGGTTGTTTAAAATCTATCCACTGTCCACTGATGGAGTCCTGAGTATGAAGCTGCTCGTGGCAACCGCAGCCCCAAAGCCACTACAGCAATCACAGTCCCAAGCCATTACAGTACAGCTCCCCATATGTGATCCCCAAGCCATCTCCACAGCCCCCAGGTGGCACCATCCCCAGCAAACCAAACAGTTCTTCAGGTCGTCCATATGGGGCCCCAGCAGCAGCGAGTGAACTCAACCGATGAGAACTCCAACCAAAAGTAGGGCATCAGGATGGGTCAAGAAGCGAGGAGGAGCAGAAGGGGCATCAGGGTGGGTCAGGCAGCAAGGAGGAACAGAAGGGGCATCAGGATGGGTCAGGCAGCGAGGAGGACTCAAACTGCAGTCTAAAATAAAACAAGATAATAACCAAAAGAAAACAATTCAAATTCTGACTTAGACATAACTTATCTTAGATGTGTTAAATAAACAGTGATAAGGGTCTGCATTGTAATTTCGACAAGAACAAATTTAAAGTCTGCATTTATGATTTCAGATAAAATGAAACGCAGTCAACCCGGGCAGACAGGTTCATAAAAAGGTAAATCCACAACCATAAACAAAAGAGCATAAACACAAGGTCAAGACACAGCAACATGGAGCTCAGTGAAATAATGAAACTGAAAATAGGGCGTATAAAACTAGGAGGTCTTCAGGAAACATGTATATTAAGAGTCTGCCCCTCTTGCCCTATAAGCTATAAACTGCGACAATTCCAAACAAATGTCTATACGCTTTTTATGTCTGGCATTTTGGCAGGTGACTGTGTCATGTTTTTGATTCACTCACAGCTTCCTCCAAAAAAAAAAAAAAAAGAAAGAATCTATTTCTGACAGTCTCCTCTTTGCCTGAGGGGCCCTGTAGGGCTGAAGAAAGATATTCTGATTTTTCATGCATGATTATTCTTTACTGTATTTTCATGATGGGCATCTGCTACATCAAACAAACAAATACATAACTACATTTTGAAATGACTAGCACAGATCCAGTGCTCTGTCTCATTCCCTTTAACTGATCATTTTTTACCTTTGTCCACGATGGTCACTATTTTCCTGAGAGGTCACCAGGATGAGGAGATTATCTATTGACACTGCATCAAGGTAATCAGCTCCATTACTCTGATTGATTTATTTATTTATTTTACGGGGGTGGGGCCCCTTATTGTAGCTGTGCATATGAGGAAAAAGTAGAAAAGTAATAGCAAATGTGAAAATTTCAGTTCACTTTAATTTAGGGCTATACACTGCAGGCATCATAGGACAGTTTATCTCATTTACATGGGATCTTATCCATTTGTGATGTATCATTTTATTAAAAAAAATTAATTAATTAAGGAGGCACGCTTACATGTTCGCCAACCCTGTCCACAGTGTGCTCTCTTCGAGTAACTATTCCCTTTAGCAAATGCAAAAGTGTCTTGATTTTTGTGTTTCAAACAAACTCTGGAATAACTTTCAATGGCAGGAGGCCATCAAAGTGCAGTCTAAAAGCTGGCAGCCAAATACTTTGGGTAAATTCCAGATTGTTAAATTGCACCCAGTTTGCAAAGATA
>CM040979.1:2925913-2988560 GCA_022985145.1 Pangasius djambal
TTTGGGCAATCCTCCAGGAGGCTTGGAGTAATATATCAAGTCAATGTTTGAATAAACTGACTGCTCGGATGCCTAGTGTTGTCCCTTATTATCAATGCAAAATGGTCACTAACTAAAGAGGATTTATGCTGATATTGCCCAAAAACCCTATTTTGTTCAGGCGTTTCCAAACTTTTGGAGGGCAGTGTATATATATATCAACGCTAATGCATTTCCAAGTGCAGAAATGGGCTCTGAGTTCTGCCATCTTTCACTACTGTTAGTAGATACCATTTCAAAGTACTCTTAAAGCTAAAGAATGTTTTTTTTTACATTGCTCTAGCTGTAAATTTCCTGATTCCTAAGAATTTGTTTGTCACTTAAGATTTTTGCCTACCATCCCTGATATATAGAGTCAGTAAATAGATATAGAAATAACTCTAATCTCCATTTTAAAATCAGTCTAGAGATCATTGTTCAGCAGTGGATTTAGCAGCAATGGGTGACTAAAGCCATGTCCCATCAGGTGTTTATTAGGCCCCCTCTCTTGACTAACAGATTACAAGAGATATTCTCACAGTTTGCATGATAGAGATACTCTAAAAACAGTTAATTTATGCAGTGTTGTCAAGTTTGCTATATTTGTTTGTTATATTTGAAAGTGTTCCAAATCTGATGATGGCAAGAAATCATCACTTACGGCTCCAAGAATGCAAGAACCTAAACATGAAAAAGTAAAAGTGGCAACAAAATCGGGAAGGTGTTGCCAGCTCAGCAATGATTGCTGCCTGTTGTTTTGTTCACAGCTCTCGTGCCCTTCTATGAATATGTATTAGCTTCTTACAGCCTAAGACATCCACCTTTCCAGACGGGGGGTAAATATGTTTGCCAAAGAGACTGAGCCAATAGATACAGTGACAGGTTGCCACTCCAATCTATTTATCCCGTCATCTTGGCACTATGAATGAGGACAGAAGGGCGATAAGATTTAAATATGTCACATGTGGTTCAGTAATACATCCTCCCATAATGACACCGTTCCACATCTACTAATCTGGTGCTAATAGTTTAATATGTTATCTGTTTAAATAGCTTAGCTCAAAGTAACATATTGCAATGCATAAAAAAGGACAGTGAAGTGGCAAATAAAAATCACAGCGTGATCTGTACAGGTATTTTGAGTCATGCATTTTGGTTGAATGTGTAGGAGTGGTGATGTATTTTGGCTGGATGTGTAGGAGTGGTGATGGCAGGAATTTGTTATTTAACCATATAAGGCAAGCTCCACTATCAGCCAATTTTGCCATATTAATAACTTTGCCATAAAAATACCTTTTATGGCCGTTCCACTGAATTAAAATAAGATGCTAGTAATATAGAAAAATGACATTTTTATATTATGAAAACAGACTCTGCCATTACTCTTCCATTTCTCCTTCTGCATAAACCTCCATCTGCTGTCAGCTCTGTATCTCAAGGCTCAGAATGTAGCTAGCTGTCTAGTAGCTTTCAAAAAGAAATTGGGAAAAAAGCCTGGTCCTGACTGGTTAATCTTGTTTGTCACTATAGCAGCTGGTAGTACAGTGTGGTATAACAAACGAAGGGATGTGTTCTTTTGTCTTTTGGGGAATATGGATTTGTAATGATGACTCATTTGACCATTTATGAACATCATTATACTGCAATTTTTGCACAAAACATGTTATTTGACATTGAATACCATATTTACACATTTATTGCACTATAATAATGTTTAAAAAATCTATATACTGTATAACCAACTGTGCTGTATATGTGTTAAGCATCCAGAAATAAGCATTTGGACTTGGAAAATATTTCAGTGGTGTTTAAAGCTTGAAATCCATCCCCTAGCTATACCTTTGGTACAGTATTTGGCAAATATTTTGCATACAAAATAGTTTCCTACACAAATATTGATTATGCATTATTTAAAAACCAATGGTTTTTAGACTTTGCATGTTTATTTACTGAACTTCATACAGTATGTGGGACTTTAAGCATTAAGTAACTATAAGAACTTGTCTTTATCTTTTCTCACAACTTTTTAAAAGTTATTGTTTTAATGTATGATTTCCCCTGATGCTTTGCATTCCTTATTCATGAGTCTAACATTAGGGGAGAGCATTCATTATTGATACGATGATGCAACCACCACCATGCATCACACTGACTATGTGAAGGGATGTTGACAATGTTTTAATTGCAACTGAAGGTCAAAATGAGATAGATTTATATGCAGATAAGGGTCTTTCCTACCCAGAAGAGCAATTTGTAGTTATATAAAATTAATTTATGCATGACCTACTAATGCAACATGGCATTTTAATGGAAGATGCCACTCACTAATCTATTGATATGAGCTCTTGCCTGTTTATAATCTCTACTATGTGGATAGTCTGCTGCCCTATTTACTAGTCTATAGGCAATAGCAGATAAATATGCATTGAAGGGGTTGCTGGGTCCTTCAAATTCAACTTCAATCAAGAACAGTAATGTGCAAAATATCAGGTGATTGGGAAGCAGACATAAACTATACAGGACAAATGGGAGACAGAGAAGCACTGAAGGTGTACAGCAAGGAGTATATAATGTGTATGTACTGATTGCAAATATGTGCGTCTCATTAGAAGTCTAGTGATTGTTAGACTGGGTGTGGAGCATGTACAGCCATCAGCTGATACAAATGCAGATAAGTCTTTCTCTTATTTAGATATGAAACTTCTGACTTCTAAAGTAGGTCTGATCATTTCTGATTTTTCAGTCTGCAATAACTTTCTTTAAATGGATCTTAATTTTTAGCCATGTGTTTTGGAAGCCCAGCTCGTACAGATAATACATACTACAGGATTTGAATGAAGTGGAGCAGCTGAATCTTGCTCTAGTGGAAGGCATGTGTGTTTAGATACTATTGAGTATATTGAGTATACTAGTGAGTATTTCTTCATAAATTAAAAAAGTGTCCCATGTCCTATAATCGTGCACTGATCTATAAACCAAGAAAATTTAACTCTCTCCACTCTACACTAGATGATGCAAGCGATGAGTTCAGGTCTATTATGGCTTTTCTATGGTCACTATGCCCATAGTTTTTAAGACATTTTCTGAATGACTCTAAAGGTGACTGCATTAACACTGGAAGGATTTTCAATTGACAGCTCAAAGGGCATCAGGTCATCTGCATATTGAATGTGTTCCACACCAGAAGGCAGCATCTGGACCAGCATATTCATGCAGAGAACAAATAGAAGTGTGGAAAACAATTCACCCTGTGTGACACCAGTCCAAACAGGCTTGGTCTGAAAGAAAGTCGAGTCAGCCACATATTCTTTCACCAAATGAGGCTAAAGTAGACAAAAGTTAAGCATGAACTAGGGTCAAACACACTGATCTACTTAGGAACAAATCTGATATTAAAATGAGCATTATTAGCATCTCCATCATATTCAGAAATGAACCCCATCAGTCTGCTGATGGTGTTAGATTCATCCAGGCATTTTTTTTCTTCAGCTGGTCAGGAATTGAGTGTCTGAAATTAATCTGACAAACCCATAATGCTGATTAGTTGAGAATTTTATAGATTTTGTAAAGTAATTCAGGCTGTCCTGTTCTCAAGGTGGTTAAATTTGCACTGGATTCAGATTTTCCACCAGTCTGGCTCCAGTGTGGATATGCTGTGCAGACACATCATCAGCAGAAAATTAATCAAGCACACATATGTGTACATTGTGCCTTATTCAAATAGCAAAATTATTATTATTATTATTATTATTATTATTATTATTATTATTATTATTAAAAAGAGATTTGGGGATGTTGAATGTTAATTTCTTCAATTGATGAAAAAGGTCTGGATGAACTCAGTCACCTGCCATATTACCAGCTGACTGATGGAAAAAATTAATTTGTACTGATTTAATACATTTGAACTAATGATTAGTTGTTTATTATGTGCTATTCCTTATTATTTAGTGAAATAAAATTAGTGTAAAATAAAATGTCTTATATGCTATTATTATAACTACTGTTATAAAGTATCACCAATGTCATCAGCAATATCTTTAGCATAAACTACTTTACTTTACTTTACTTTACTGTTTTAATGTTCAAAGAAAAAGAAAGAAAAAAAACAAGCAAGCTAGGTGGTGATAAAATGGTCCCCAATGTGTAACAATCATTTTATGTTTTAGCAACAAGAGCTGTCATAACTCCTGTTTCTTGCAATGAGTAAAATATCTTATTAGTGTCCTAGTCAGAAACGAAGCGTGACCTGAGTGATAGCAAAAAAATAAATAAATCAGCGATTTCATTAGAAACATGTTAGTGAAATATCAGAACTAATTTTCCACTGTCTGTGGAAACATCACTTGCTACCCAGATAAAGCACCATGTCCTCCTCATAGAACACCACACCCACAGTGAAGCATGGTGATGGGAGCATCATGCTATGGGGCTGTGCTTCTCTTCAGATGGGACTGGGGATCTAGTCAAGATAGATGGAATCATTGATAGCTCCTGGATCTCTTTTGGTACAAAACCTGAAGGTCTCTCTCAGACAGCTAAAGATGAAGGGAAAAAAAATCACCTTCCAGCACAATAATGACCCAAAACACAAATCCAGGGCAATAAAGGAATGTCTTCAGAAGAAGGAAATTTTGTTTTGGAATGGCCCAGTCAGATACCCAGATCTAAATCCTATCAGAAACCCGTGGAATGACTTGAAGAAGGCTGTGCACAAGAAATCCTCTAGTAATTTGGGAGATTTGGAACATTTTTGAAAGGAAGAGTAGAATAAAATTGTTAAATCAAGATGTGCTAAGCTGGTAGACTCTTATACAAAAGTTTTTTTTCCCCCTTTTACTTTCTTTAAAACATTTTTGTTTGTTTTTTTTACTTGAATTTTGTTGGTTGCTATATCGCATTAAAGGTGGAAAAAGATCTGACAATGTTAACAGAGGTATGAAGACTTTTTATATCCACTGTACATTGGAAGTGAGCTCATTATCTCAGGACTCTCTTTTCAGGGACTTAAAGACCTGCATGCTGTTGGTAATGAGATACACCCTGACCTGCTCAACTGTGCCCCCTTCCCTTCCACCAGGGACCAACTGATAGCATCCTTCCATTGCCACTTGTGTTTGTGGGTTCAGTTTTGCTGTCGTAACTGCCATGCACAGTTCTTGCTCTGCTTTGAACCCATTCTCCAAGAGGGCAATATTGTCAGGCTTAATTCTTTCTGAGCTGCTGCTTTCTCCCCAACACCATGAATTGAGTCATGCAGCAATTGACCGTTCTGTTTCTGGCATAAAGAGGTCACACAGGAGCTAGCCCAGAGGCTAAATTGTGTTAACAAGGTGAATTTTTTTTTTGCTAAATCAGGTCTCAGCCTAGTCCTTTCCTGAACCTTGAAAAACATCTCATTTTCCTATAGTTCACTTCCAATGAGGACATCAATATAATAGTAACATTGGTAGTTTGGTGTCAGATTTGATTGAGCAAGATTTTGTTGAGCAAGCTTAATTCTGTTCAAGTATGTGTTACTTATTTTATGCGCAAATCTTACTAAATAATTTTTGAGACCCAGTCAAAACAAAGCAGTGTCCTGCCAAAACACTTCAGGCACCAAATGCTTGATCAACAGCTGAAATATCTGAAAGTGTGGAGACAGATGAGTATCCCTGGCCTATTTGATCTGCAAATTATGCAAGCTAAACCTGTGGAGATATCAACATTTCATGGCTCAACATCATGGCTCAAGATAATGTATAAGGAGAAACATTGCTAGATAGCTAACTATGCAGCTCAAAACTTGTATGAATTAACATGAGCTAACAAATGCGAGCAAATGTTACCTTCTTTTACATACTTTTGTTCATTGAGATTGTTGTATATTCTGGCCAAGACTGGTCAACATCACTGTCTTTGACTACTGATACTGCTCAGGCTATACATCATCATGTCCCTGCTCCAGATTTTCAGAACAAAGGGGCCTGTTTTGATCAAGTAAAAAGGACTTTGTGGGACTACTCCATAGAGAGGAGCCTATTCCTCCTGCTGTTATCATAATGATTCCAGTACATTACCCAGAGCAGTTGAGGGTTCACCTCACTCGTGGTATTGAGGGTGGAAGAGCGCACTGGTCATTCACTCCCCCCACCTACAATCCCTGCCGGACCTGAGATTCAAACTCACAACCATCAGGTTCAACTTGGGGTTGCAAGTCCAACTCTCTAACCATTAGGCCACGACTGCCCTCTGAAGTGTTTTTACTTTAATAAGATTAACATCTTCTTGTGTCTTCTAATAACCACAAAACTTTCCATCAGCTAAATGAATGGCAATTTATTTGCCAATCATTCATCAATCTCTAAATTTGTGTAAATATTACTCATATATTAATTATATTACTTATTTAGCGTGTGGTAACATTCACTCAAAGAGGTAGGTGTAATTTGCTTGGGAATTGCTTAGGAAATCATGCATTATTTCATTTATTCATTCATTCATTGATCTTCAGTAAGCGATCTATACAGGTCATGGTAGCAGTGGATTGGGAACCTATCCCAGACTCAAGGTAGGGACACACCCTGGATGCCATACCAGTCCATCACAGGGCAGCATGCAATGTAACATAGCCAATCCACCTACTAGAATTTTATTGGGAGGTGGGATGAAACCTAAGCTGACACAGGAAGAGCATGCACAGAAACTTCACACGGACCCGAGCTCATAACCATATGTAGTATTAGGGCTCTAATAATACTAATGGAAGGGGTAGGAATGGTGTTGGAGCATGTGGGGACAGGTTGGGGGCAGTTTTGTTGTATGGAGAAATGTTATGGGAATGGTGTTAGAATAAGTGTGTTGGGGTGGAGACTCTTTAATAGTACAGGGTATGGGGAGAAAACGGTGCTAGGATAGATACACAGGGCTAGTTGGGGTGGAGCTGAATTACATAGGGACAGGGAGGGAATGGTATTGGGTGTATACACAGGGTTATGAGAGGGTAGAGATGGATTACACAGAGAGAGAATGGGAGTTGTCTTGGGATACACAGGGTTAGGAGAGGGCAGAGATGGATTACACAGGGAGAGGATGGGAATGGTATTGGGGTATTGAGAAGTGTTAGATGATGTGGGGATAAGGACAGATTTTCATCCCCATCTAGCTCTCTAGAGTCACTGTAACAGGCCCAAACAAGTTGTTGATTCGCAGTGCAGAACTCACTGAGTGATCGGAGCAACTATTACACTATCTGATATTTCCCCAGCCCAATATTCCACCAAGCTCCCAAATGACCTCCAAACAATATTGTTGGATCAAAAGCTTGTACAATAAGTGTAATAGCAGAGAGATTCATCCTGTGATGTGGTTCTTACCTATAGGTTTAAGGAATTTGGGCTAGCAGTTATTATATCAAGGGGTGAGGATGCAGAAGATAGGGATAGGTGGAGAGTGATGATTCGCTGTGGCGACCCCTGAAGGGAAAAGCCAAAAGAAGAAGTTATTACATCAAGGGGCCAATTACCACATACTGGTGTATCATTGGAGTGTAAGGTGTGCTTTACACTGAGGTACCTAAATGTTGCTTTCTTTCTATGAGATGAAATGTTCTTTATAACTTAACTAAACATCACTTTGAAACGTGACATCCCAAATATTAAATGTTGCATGTTGACATTTTGGATTGTATCTGGAATTTAGATGTGATACCTTTTATTAGAGCACCGAATCTCTGATCGGATATTCTCCCTAATACTAATCACTTTATACTAGGAGCCCTAGAGATGTGCCATTTGGAGCTGGTCACACTGGTTCCTCAAATAGTTGAGGACAGTTGAACCCCAAGGCCTTTTGTGCCATGTTATGTTTATAAAAACTGGTTAGCCCAGTGCCTAGCAAAGGGCACCAATATAAATGTGGTACAGATGTGGGTCCAAAGCAGACTACTACACCATTATCAGGAGAGACTAACATTTAGACTTCATTATTTGTCAAAAAGGTTTGCCAGAGAGAAAAAAAAGACAGTTAAAGCAGCAGTACAATTTTTGTGTATCTGTCAAGTTTACATTGTTTAACATTTGATTTGATTATTCGTTAATTACCAAGGCTATCATGGGCTGAAATTGTATGTGATAAATCAGGGAAACCTGAATCTCCATATGAGAATCCAAAAGTAGTGTAAGTTTTTAAAACAGGAAAAATGAGGAGAAAATAAATTTTGTAAGAGTACTAGCAAAGTTTGAAAACAACAATAAATAGTATGTACTAATTGTTAACCCTTTAATAATAATTTTATAAAGATATCCAAAATAACATCTGTACTTATATGGGGCTAAATCTCAAAAAATGTCTTCCTGAACAATTTTTGCAGTGTGGCATGTTGCATTATCCTGCTGAAATTAGGGAATACTGTTGCCATGAAGGGGTGTACTTGGTCTCCAGCAATGTTAAGGCAGGTGGATATGTGTCAAAGTAACATCCACATGAATGCCAGGACCCAAGGTTTCCCAGCATCATATTGCCTCCGTCGGCTTGCCTTCTTCTCATAGGGCATCCTGGTGCCATCTCTTCCCCAGCTAAGCAACACATGCATCCGTCTGTCCACATGATGTAAAAGAAAAAGTGATTCATGACCATGCCATCTTCAATTGCTCCATGGTCCAGTTCTGATGCTAATGTGCCCATTGTAGCCACTTTCAGTGGTGGACAGGGGTCAGCATGGGCACTCTGACCGGTCTGCAGCTATGCAGCCCCATACACAGCAAGCTGCGATGCACTGTATGTTCTGACATGTTCCTATATATGTAGGATCGGACCAGACGGGCTAGCCTTTGCTCCCCACATGCATCAGTGAGCCTTGGGCACCCATGATCCTGTTGCCAGTTCACCATTTGTCCTGCCTTGGACCAGTTTTTGTGGGAACATCCCACAAACATGTGTATATATATATGTTTGATTATGCAAGTGAGTACCATTTTGAATGTTCATTCAGTTGTTAATTCTCACAACAAATTGCTTGGGTTATGTAAAAATAGGTAGCACTGATAATCTCACATGTTGTTACCAAAGATGTCTTTCTGTTCACAATGTTACTTTACACGTTACTGTCAGAACTTCTCCAAAAACTAAATGATAGTAATTGAGAAAGTAAAAGAAAGGGCAAGACAGTGTGAAATGTTCAGGTAAAAACTGGCACAGTCACAGATTCGAAGGAGGCACACACACAATGTCAATGATGACTTGCACAATTAGTGGATGTTTAAAAAAACACCTATAGATGAACTTTCCAGACAAGATGTGTAAGTGAAAAACACAGAAAGGACACAGAATAGTAACAGATACAGTGGCTTGCAAAAGTATTCATCCCCCCCGGAACTGATCATATATGTCTGAACAACAAATAAATATATATATATACATATATTCTTCCTGTCCATATTTTTATTGCAAACTCATGGTCACTTAAAATGAATTTTCAAAGTCAAAGTCAAAAACTGAAAAAAAAATGCTGCTTGTATAAGTATTCAACCCCCAGGATCCAGAAGCTACAGATGATAGATAATGTCTTAACAAGGACAGAATTTGCCTTCACCTGTGAAATATTAAAACTGCTCCCATTTTCCGGACATAAACCGCCTCAGTTAAACTGTCATTAAAGAAACTGTCAATCTGAAGAAACAACATGAAAATGAAGACTAAGGAGCATCCTAAGGAAGTTAAAGATAAGGTAATAGAACTTCATAAATTAGGAATAGAGTGTAAAATCATACAGCCCCCGTCAAAAATATTGGAATGGCAAGGCTTTTTTTTTTTTTGCTTTACACTGAAGTCATTTGGAGTGAAAAAATGAATATGAGATGACTGACTTGTCCAATCTAAAACCTTCCACTTTTTTCCCCTCTGATGTGTGGTGCAAAAATAATGCAGTGAAATATGGTGGTGGCAGCATCATGCTTTTCATCCTCAAATCCTGGGCTTCTTGTTAAAATTGAAAAAGGAATGGATGGAGCAAAATACAGGGCGATAATTACAAGAGAACCTGTTTTAGTCTGTTAAAAAACCCTAAATCGTGGGAGAAACTTCACCTTGCAGCAGGACAATAGTCCCAAACACATGGCCAAAGCAAAACAAAAAGATAAATGTTATACTGTGGTCCAGATCTGAATCCCATTGAGAATCTGTGGCGCTGTTTGAAAACTGCAGTCAGCAAACATCATCTAACCATGCTGAAAAACCTGGAGCAAATTTGCAAGGAAGAAAAACACTCCCAAACAGTGTGCAGAGCTGGTAGAAACTTACCCCTGTTATTGCAGCAAAAGTTAAGTACTAGTCTGAAGTGGGTGAATACAAATGCAAGCAGCATTTTTCAGTTATTCATCTGCTTACAATTAATACATTTTGACTTTGAAAATTTACTTTAAAAGCATATTGCTTTGCAATAAACATACTGGCTGGAACAATCTGGCAAAAAGTGTCCTTTGTAATCCTAATGAATCTGATTACTTTTAAGGGGGTTGAATACATTTGCAAGGCACTGTATCATTTCGTTCACCTTAGTGACTCACATACATATTATGAAGTGGTTATATAAGATGTTATATAATAGGTTATGTATTCATCTATAATATATTATTTCCCATAAGTATTACCAATGTTTATCCATGCGCACTGTACATTAGGATTCATAAATCTGTTCTTAACATTTCAAGACAGTACAGACAGTTATGCATAATACATAGAAGACCATACTAAATGAGCTGATCATTAAGAGATGACAACAATTAATAATTAACACATAAGGCTAGCAGAGAACATTTATAACCATTTTAATTATATGAAGCAAAAGGAATATCTGGTTTTATACAGGGACCTTTTTAACCGTAATAAACAGTTGGAAATAATAAAATTTTCAGTAGTTTTTATTGACTAATTGTAATAAATGAAAATATAAAACTCTTTACACTTTTGGATCCTACTAGATGTGTGATGGTGTTCTACATTGTTTAACGTTTATAGCCTTGTATCTCTTCCCCTGTAAGGTGTTCCTCTGAATACTGCATAGTGATAATCTGTCCCAAAATAGAAAACTCATTAAATGCTGGACCACACAGTCTCGTTCTACTCTAACCAGAAAAAATCTGCACTTGCCATTGCAATACTGTTTTCTCCAAGCATTAAAAAGAAGTAGGAGTACAAGCTGTACACCTGCCTAAGAGCTCAGAGGGGAAAATGGGCCTTGTAATCATGTGCTAACTCACTTGATTAGCTCACCAAATATCTCCCAGCAACTTGGAGTTTTTTTTTTTTCCGGTGCTATACTGCTATGAACCTGCTTTTGAATGTAATACTGATACGGGAATATTGGCTCACCTGCAGATGTGTTTCACCTCTCTTGCCATTGTGTATTTAATGGTCCTTCTCTGAGACCTTAACCTTTTTTTTAAATGCTATTTCTTTAAGGCTTGCTTATATATATATATATATATATATATATATATATATATATATATATATATATATATATATACTTAATTATACTTATGCAATTATACTTAACTGCATATAGAGAGGTGGCAAAAAAGTGTTATGCATTATGTATGGAATTGATTGTAATGGCTTGAATATCTTACTGTAAATAATAACCTGGCATATTGAGCTGTGCATTATGTTAGCAAAAAAGATTTTAAAAAATCAAATGTGTTTTTTCCCCACTACATTTCGCACATAACAGTACCATACTATACAGTAATTACTCATCCTGCTCCAGCACTGCCTGAAGATAAATGTCAGAGAAACCTCTTGATATAAGTAAGTTTTCTTATCTTTGTATAAAAAGAGTTTTAATGAGCTAAATGGGTGACTATGTCCTTATAGGAAGGAAGTGATATCCCAAATGGAAGCTTCCCAAATGGAAGTCCAGTAGCCTGAACAATGGCAATGTGACCTTTTCTACAGATGCAATGCACCATTTCACTCCACACAGGAGTCCCCTGTGAGTAATTACTATCATTATAATCTATGGGGCCGAATTAAATGAGGATATTTATTTTAATGCCAGGAGAGAATGTGCCTCAGGAATGAGTACTGGACTACACAAGATTTTCACAGGAAAAACACACTTACTGAATTGCAAAATAGTGTAAATTCATTGCACATTGCAATATATTTAAAGCAACTTCCAGATAAATAATCGCTTACAATATTTAATTGTAGATAAACAATGTCTGATTTAATAAAGGAAACATGGGTAACATTCCACTTAAATTTCAAAACTCTTACGGCAGGTCCTGAAATGAGTCCTTAATGAGACCTAAATGCATAGTCAACTGAAACTGAACTAAACTGACAATGATGTATACTCAAAGGCCTCACGTGTCTTGCTGTAAAGAATTCCATATCACGTCTCTCTGGCTGAACTGTTGAAGTGGGGAAGGATTAAAACATCTCAAAAACCTTTTTACATCTGATTACATTGTATTTTATTATAAACATATATAAGAAAATAGTTATTGAAGCAATTGGAAGGTAGAGAAATATTCATAGAACTGGCTGATTTTGAAAAACCCGCAGAAAAAAGAGTACTTTTTGGAGCTGAAAGAGTCGACTCATTGGTGAATTGAATCAATTGATCTTGCTCACTGAAAGAAGCCTGAATTCCCATCACTACTGTTGGCTGTATTGCAACCCAACAATCATCACCACCTCCATGGAGAATGTGCAGAGCTGACTGGTAATCATAAAATATTGAAATATAATTCCACAAAGGGTTTGACTTTCATTGTTTTTTTATTGAATGCTTTGAGCTGAAAATGAAAAAAAAAACAACAACAACAGACAGCTCAACCCATTGTTTACATTACTTTACTTTACTTTATTATAAAGCACAATTAAACACAACAACAGTGGACCAATGTGTTGTGCTGTGTTTATATATACTGTATATATATATATATATATATATATATATATATATATATATATATATATATATACACACACACACACACATATATATATATATATATACACAATCCATGTATGATTTCAGTGACATTCATTCAAATGGCTGTCACAAGATACAAGACATGGTCAATATTCCTACTCTGTGGCTACACAAGACCCCAGAGGACATCTGTGTAAGCTGATATATCATCTCTGTATGCCCCTTATGCCTTTCCTTGTCAAGAAGCCATATCTCAATTTTTTTACATGACATCAAAATGTCAGCATGTAATCAGCTGCCCCCTCAACTAACATATCGTGAAAATATAGCAGCCATAGCTATTTGCTCATAATGGTATAACTAAATTGCAAATCAATGATGAAGTACTTGAGAGCTCCGCCTCAAGCCTCTCATTTGTTTTTGATGACTAAGCTGAACACCGGTGTATGTTTTAACATTTCATAATTATAAGGAGCTGTGCTGCCAGTCTGATTATATTAAACATGCATCAATGTGTCTGTGTTATATGTGCTTTAAGATTATGCGGCTATTTGGAGTTGTCTATAATTACCACACGGAATAAACTAAGTACAAAAATACCAAATTAGGAAAATACCTGTTGGATGCTAAGTATGCTACATATAACGAAAAGCTAAAAATAATTATTTTAGACATTAGCGTTTAGCAGGAGCCAGTTGCTCATTTGGTAGATTCTGCTGGAATACTTTGAAAGCTGTGCCTTTCATAAGTATTTACCCCATTTTCCACATTTGTAGTGTTACAGCCTTGGAACTGAAATGGGCTTAACTGGAATTATGTGTCATGAATCTAACAAAATATCTCATAATATTACAGTGGGGAGGAACAAAATCTATATAATTTACATACATTTTTTAAGTTGGCCCTAGAGTTTGCTAGAGAAGATACCTAAACAGTCAGCATCATAAAGACCAAGTATAAATCAGAACAAACTTTGAACATCCCACAAAGCACCATTAAGTTCATTACTAAAACATGGAAAGAATATGGAATAACCATGGAATGAATAGAGGAGCCTGTCCACCACGTCAGCGAGCAGCTAAGGCATTAGTCAGAGAAGCGACCGGTTTGTAACACTACAAAATGTGTAAAGGTTCAGTGGGGTGAAATCTTATGTAAAGCACTGTAACTTACACTGTTAGAAAAAAAAAAAAATTAATGCAGAACCATTCTAGATAGATTGGTCAGATTTCTTTATTTTGTAACAGTTCATTATAAAAACCTATAGCCTATTTCTTCCCAGTCACAAAGAGTTTCAAGTATAACCCCTTTAGGATTGAAGACCTAATAAGGAACTTGTTTTTCTAGCAGTGGAAGGAGTGCTAATAAAGTAAAAAATGAATACTTCTCTCTGGTTTGTCTAATATATATCCAATTAGTTTACATCAGGTTTTAGTTTCAGATGTATTACTATTATTATTATTATTATTTTGGCATAAACTGTTATAATCTGTTATAATTTAAACAGACACTTAAGTCTGCAACCATAAATGGGATTTTTACAATATGCAGTATAAATCTTGGTAAGTAAACTTGCCATTATTTTGAAGTTGTAGGAAGGCTACTTCAACTAACCTAATCAACTAACCTTAAAAAAACTAATCAGCTGACCTTGTCCCTCATCTTAATCTTAACCATTAGCAAATTTTCATATGAGTTAGCACGTGTGAATTCTTTATCATTCTCATTATGAACAAACAGTTTCAAGAATGAATTATTTGACCAGTGCAAAAGTGATTTTTGTGCTTGAATTATTTTTGCCTCTTTGGCACAGATTGATGATTCCAGGACTGGCTAAAAGCTGTATGTTGACTGCCAGCCTCATTCGACCACTGTCTATGGGTCAGCTGCTTCTGGGCTCCCTGCCCGCTGTGAGACAGCTCAATCTCCAGAGGATCTGCCTAGAAATCATGCTTTGCTTCCAGCCTGTGCACAGAGAAAAAAAATTTGCATGGATGCCTTCATGTCATATTTTGAGAAGCTCCACATACTGAACACTGAATTCTGCCATGGCTACAAAAGCTCTGAGACCATTAGCAACAGCAGGAAGATGAATATGACCCTTCACAGCTAAAAGCATGGAGGTGTGTGCATTTGAATGCTGAGGGTGAATAAGATATGTGAGTGCAAGTCTATTAGCACTGGCATTAGCGCTGAAAACATCATCGTACATGGTTAAGCACAAGGGGGAGGGGGGGGAGCATCAAAAGGCTGCTAATGGTGTATGGTTTGCATGAAATCTACTCACAGCTTTTTCATAATTTACCTGTTTAAATTTATATGAAATGTCAGGACATTCAATATTCAATATTTTAAAATTGAGCTTTATAGCATTGTATTGCTATATTCCAGTGCTACAAATGAGTTAATTATAATCAATGCAATAAAAACAAGGTAACACAAACTGTCTAATTGTCCGAAATAACTGTAATAGAAACATTGCAAATTCATGGCCTTTCAGGGTTTCACGCCTCAATCAGCTATGTTACTCCTTACCCGTAAAAGGACAATGACCTAGCACTTTTCTCCCTCAAACATCCATCATTATTAGAAGGCAGGCGGACCTGAGGTAATTCATCTCCTAAGGGAAGGCCAACATATTGTGTATTCGGATAAGGCCTTGTACAAATCACCATCATGTCCGCATATGCTCTACGGTGAAACCTGTTTACAGTATGAATAAAACATGGCACTTAGCACTGAAAGGAAGAGCTTTGCCACAGATGTGGCTTTTGATTATGGTGGATATTTTGTATAATTTGCATTTGAGATGAGATGTCTTCGCATTCTTTGGACAGGGTACGACATGTCATATCTCAGTCTAAAGAAGCTACCTGTGAAACCATTCCATTTACAAATCAAACACAGTATTAAATTTTTTAGCATGAAATTCTAGCTGCCAAATCTTAGCCAGGATAAAGATTGTATAACCAGAATATATAACCAGTGCTTGCTATTATAATGCATTGGGTCAACTACAATCACCTAGAGAATATAATCTCATAGTTCCAAATTCATAACAATTCACACAAATCAATTAATTTGTAAAGTCAGGAAGGTTAAGGTTGAGCTTAGGGGCAAGGTTAGCATTTTTACATTTTCTTGTATAAAATTGAATAAAATTCAATCAGACCTTGCTCATTCAAATTTTTCAACTTTCAAAACTGATTTAGTAATCATTTTCCAACAATGACTAAATGGCATACCATATGTAATAGCATGCATTTGCAATTATCAATGCTATTAAAATTGTTTGTAAAGTGTTAGGTTTCAGCATTTCTTTTCTTTCGGATGAAAACTGGAAGAAGAAAGTACATTTTTTGAGCATTTTGGCAAATTTGGATATTTCAATGTGTCCTTAATAAATATAATTAACAGACTATATACTAATATGACTAATATTAACTAAGCCAAACATACATTGATAGATTTTCAGTAAATATCAGAGAGTTCAAAAGACCTACACAGTTGTCTGTCATTCCAGATTCATATGTCGATTAGCTAATGTTTTCCTTTGGGGGAAAAAAAGAAGACTGCTTTTTTGAGTGATAACTTGTCCCTGTGTGCTATGCTGTTAAAATGTGGAGTGTGCTCAAGAGTGTGCTCGTGATTTTTCCTATTTTCCTATTACCCATTTTTCCTATTACCTGGCACCAGTCATTACTAAAAAGTAATGATGGCAAAAGAATACCATTCTGCACATTAACTAAAGTTGTCACTAGGAAGAATCTGAATCGTCCTATCTTTGCCATATAGGATGATTTTTTTTTTAAGCTGGACATTCAAGTATTTAAGGCAAGGTCACATAGTGAAATCTAACTGAGATAAAATACCAAAATATAATAATACTCATTGTTTATATTTAATAATATAAATATAATAATAAAATAATGCATTGATGTGCCTAACCTTTTATTAGTAAGTTGGTTGACGGATAATTTGACAAGCACAAATTTTGGACTGTTTTGTAATTATTTCATTTCCTCTTATTTTTTCCCCCTAGTGCTCTTTTTATAGCGGGTCAAAACAAACCGGTAATTAATCACTTGCTGCCAATTCCCACTGAGGAGCCGTCTTTCTGGTAACGAGAATACAGCTATTCCTCCCGTAAGTGCTTTGACATCACATCACCATAAATAACAGCGAGCATGAGCTCTCTCTCTCTGTGGCCTGACGCGGCCTCCTTGTGCTCCGTTAGCCAGGAAGTGAGCCCATAATGGCCCACAAATGCCTTTATTGGATTACTGCAGCATCTCAGATTAACAGTGGCTGGAGCACAAAAATACAGAATAGCAGCTTGAGGAAGAGGAGCACAGGCTGCACAAACAGTTTTTCTTTTGCTACAGTTTATTTAAGGGTAGGCTGTAAGGCTAGTATATAATGCTAGTATATAATGTCATACCATCAATTATTCCACTACACAACACATTATAGTGGAATTACATACTATTGTAGGCTCAAACTGGTAAAAGGTCAGTGGTAACTGCAAAGCACTGCTGCAGACAGCACATGTTCAGCAGTGTAACAAAAAATATACTAAAAACCCTTGGATAAAGTATAAATTTTAATAGTTTGATTACAAAAATGAGAAATGCCAAATTGTGGGGGCCTGATTTCTGTTTTATCAGGAAATATATACCATGCACAGGTGGTGTGAGGTACAAATTGACAAAATTATTTAGCTGTGGGATATACGGTAGTTGTCAATGATGGTGCAATATAAGTGTAAATTATGGAAGTGATAAAAAATAGAACTTTCAATATTTTTCAGCTATTTTGATAGTACCAGGCCTAGAAGAGGATGGGTTCCCTTTTGAGTGAAGGTTTCTTGTTGCTACTGTAACCTTTGACTAAATTATTAGAGATCCCGCTACTAATGGTAAGTCCTTGTGAAAAGCTATACAAATAAAACTTGAAAAAGAACAATACCGCAGTCCTTGCATTTGAGAAGGTTTACTGTCAATGCTGGACTATTTTTCCTGTCAGTTGTCTTAGATGACTAGATTTTGAACAAATGATGTGCATCTTGAATTTTTGGCAGATCCTACTGTTTTTTTGTAATGTTGGTAGACTGGTTTGCCTTCCTTGAAGCGAGTAGCTCAAGATGGGATGGGAAGATATAAATAGTAAATGATTATCTTGACTGCCTTCTTTTTTGTATTTGGGTTGAAAGAGGTCCTTGAAGAAAGCAGATCATCATTATTTCTGCAGTTTGAATGATGTACTGAAGCTTCAGCCTCCCTCGTGTGGCAATTGAGACCCAAATCAAACATTTAGAGATGGTGTGAGAACAGACTCTATAATGGCAGACAGGAGTATTGCCGGAAAGTACATCCCATGCTGCACTATATTTATGATGGAGTTGGTGGTGGTTCTCGCATTTGATATCCCAGGAGATTACTGTTACAAGAAATCTGAGGATTGTACTGTAAAGAAAACTGAGTCATTGGTAATTAGGAGGAGCAGATGTATAGTTATGAATCAAAAGTACTAAAACATTTTTTTCAAGTTTCAGATGGTTTAAACTACACCTGGACTCCAAACCTCCCATTTATATCTAGACTCATCTACATAGAGTTAGAGAATCTGAGATGTCCATGTTGTCCATGTTGGTCTGTACTAAAATTTCAGTAAACCCATTATATATTTAAGATGGACAATCTCAAGATATCTTGACGATCCTCATGGCCACTGAAATTATGGCCACTTGTCTGTTGTAACCTTTTATTCAGACACTTTTTTTTTTATTAGCAGAATACTAGTGCTTGTTTATGTGTGTATCAGAGAGGAGCCAGATATCAGGGGCAGATATCTTTCAGATTTTCAGTCTTCCAGCGAGTCTATTTACACCTGGTTCATAGATTTTTAGTTGTAGGTGCGAAAGAGACTGTGTAGTAGTGGGTGGAAGGAAATCGCGGTCATTCAGGGTTAGGTACTTCAAATTTGCACTAGAATTCGTTGGTACTGTTGGCCACTTGACAGTCCTTCAATGGAAAAGCAGTCCTCTATTATTGTTGCTGATTTCCTGCGTATTAACTGATATTTGGTACTTTTTATTTTGAGTTCCCCTTGGCTGTTCAAATTCCCTTCTTGGGCCTAATTTGTAAACGTGTTTATTTTTCGCTTCTGTAAGCTTACAGAAGCTTGGGCTTTACAAAACTACCTTACATAAGCACAATGTAGCAATGATCAAGTGTTTTCCCTACTTTAGTGGCATAATAAATGTTTGGAGATAAATGTTTGACAGTTGAGAAATTATCACTTCTTTATCACTTAAAATGTGCTTAGTGGGGTAGTGTGGGTGGAACTGTCCCCAAAAAAAAAAAAAAAAAACACAAGAAAACTTAACATGGTGTTTTCACACTTTACCTGAAGACTCAAGTCCAAACTCAGGGTCAATTCTGGGCTTGTTTATGGAAAACAAAATCTTTAATAAGAGCAAAATAAGAGATAATAGGTACAACCCATTATGATTCTTATTATTTATACATACAGTTAGGTCCAGAAGTATTTGGACAATGACAGAGCTTTTGTGATTTTGCCTTTGTGGCAAAATCACAAAGATAAAACCTTTATTTTGCCTTACACCACCACAATGAATTTGAAATAAAACAGTCAAGATGCAATTGAAGTGTAGACCTTCAGCTTTATTTCAAGAGGTGCAACAAAAATATAGCATTTACCATTTAGGAATTACAGCCATTTTCAACAAAGTACCTCCATTTTCAGGGGCTCAAAGGTATTTGGACAAAGTGACATAATTGCAAATATAACCATAATTTTAATACTTGGATGAAAATCATTTGCAGTCAATGACTGCCTGAAGTTTTCAGCTCATGTTCTCATTTTCCTCCCTGGAGATGCTTTGCCAGACATTCACTGCAGCCACCTTCAGTTGCTGCTTGTTTGTGGGTCTTTCTGCCTTTGGTCTTGTCTTCAGTAAGTGAAAAGCAGCTCTATTGGGTTGAGATCAGGCGACTGACTTGGCCATTGAAGAATATTCCATTTCTTTGCCTTCAAAAGTCTTGAGTTGCTTTCGCAGTATGTTTAGGGTCATTATCCACCTGCACTGTGAAGCAGCATCCTATCAGTTTTGTAGCATTTGGCTGAATGTGAGCAGAGAGTATAGCTCTATACACCTCAGAATTCATCTTGATACTTCTGTCAGCAGTCACATCATCAATAAACACCAGTGAGCCCAGTGATCTGATGTGGTATACTTTGGATCATGAGCTGTTCCTTTCTTTCACCATACTTTTCTCTTCCCATCATTCTAGTACAAGATAATCTTGGTTTCATCAGTCCAAAGAATCTTATTCCAGAACATGGGAGGCTTTTTTAGATGTTTTCTGGCAAAGTCTAATCTGGCTTTCCTGTTCTTGAATGTTACCAGTGGTTTGCACCTTGTTGTAAACCCACTGTATTTACATTCATGAAAGCGTCTCTTGATTGTAGATTTCGACAATGATACGCCTACCTTCTCCAGAGTATTCTTGACTTCTGTTGATATTGTGAAGGGGTTTTTCTTCACCAAGGAAAGGATTCTGCGATCATCCACTTTAGTTGTCTTCCATGGTCTTCCAGGCCTTTCGATGTTGTTGAGCTCACCAGTGCTTTCTTTCTTTTTAAGAATGTACCCAACTGTTGATTTGGTCACACCTAAGGTTTTTGCTATCTCTCTTATAGATTTATGTTGTTTTTCAGCCTAATGATGGCCTCCTTCACTTGCATTGAGATCTCCTTGGACTTCATATTGGTAGCTCCAGTCGAACAGCTGCCAAATGCCAACTCAATACCTGATATCAACCCCAGACCTTTTATCTGCTTCATTTGTCTTGAAGTAACGAGGGAATGGACCGCACCTGGTCAATTAACTTCTTGTCAGTCAATTGTCCAAATACCTTTGAGCCCCTGAAAATGGACTGTGCTGAAAATGGCTGTAATTCATAAATGGTAAATGCCATATTTTTGTGGAACCTCGATCACATCTTGATTGTTTTATTTCAAATCCATTGTGGTGGTGTATAAAGGCAAAATCACAAAAACTCTGCCATTGTCGAAATACTTCCAGACCTAACTGTATATAGCTTATAGTGGCTTATAGCTTTCCAGTTGTAGTCACTTGCATTTTTATGCTCAATATATCAACAGGCCATAACATGCCTTTCCCCACCACTATAAAACTTCAGTCAGTAGTAATCCAGTAAGGTCAACCAACATTGCTGTTTGACACCCAGTCTCTGGAGCAGATGGTTTTCACACATGGTGCAGTTGCACCTGAGTTCATTTGAAGAGAATCCCCAGACCACCAGGTGTTTTCAGGTGGATGAGAGATTGATTCCCAGGACTGCACTCACTTTGTTGCAAAAACAACTTTTACACATGAATAAATATATCAGACATTCTGTGCAAAGGGACCTGCATCCAGAAAAAAAGAGAAACCTAAGAGAAACAAGACATTGCAAAGAGATTGATTTGAATTGGCAATGAAGTCACAGAAATTGGACTTAGAAAGTATTATAAACAATTATCATGAGCATTATAGTATATGGAAGACTCCATATATTACAATTCAGAACAATGCCTTTATTGTTACTTATATCACAGTGCTGTTGAATTCCCAAATCTGATTAGTCATGTAGTATTGATTAATTTCTTCTGACATTCATGCCAGCTATAATTCAATTCAACTTTATATTAATGTGCTTGTTCTAATACATTATTGTTTCTATAGTAACAGCTCATTCACAGGGACATGTATGGTGGATGACCTACATAATAATAATAATAATAATAATAATAATAATAATAATAATAATAATAATAAAACACCATTCATATGGTGAATCTTTTTGTAATTAGAGATTTGATTAACATTCATGGAAGGAGGCTCCAGTGCTAACATTGCAATAGAGAAAAAAAAGAGAGTCTGGTAAGGGAACGATTTCCATTTTTATTTAGTCTGATCAGAGTATATTGTTGTCTAAATGCTTTTAGAAATGCATCTCTGTGCTTCTTTTTTTAGCAGTGGAGTTTTGCATGAGGTGTAAAAACAGAGATTGATGTACCAGAGATAACAGTTTGTTGCTTATTTTCTGTGTAACTTTTGTTTCCGCTGCTTTCAGGTCATCCTGTAACTCTTTTCAAGTGACTGCTGGCTTATAGCTTACCTTCTTTATCATTGGTCTGAGAGCATGTTGTGAAATCTTGCATTGGTATACATGTCTGTGGACAGTTAGTTAGATTTCCATGAACTTTCCATCTGCATATTAAACCAATTATACTGACAGGGAGGGTTAAGGTCTTTGCTATGACTTTGTTACTTTTTCCATTTGAGTGTGCTTTAATAATACTGACCCTGAGAACTTTAGGAAGCTCCTTGACCTTCATCTACTTGTGTGAAATCTTCCAAACCAATGGCAGTGTTGTTTATAATGTCAATAGGTGAAGTCTGCTTATATGCACTGGAAGTGTATTAAATAACAAAACCAAAAGTGTTGGAATGCTCATTTCCCCTCACTGTACAAGTACATTCCAGTCAAATTATTTTATTCGCATACCCCAGCTTAGTAGGCCAGAGGTAACACATCCAGGATTCCCAGGGAAAACATGCTTTCAGAGTGGTCAAACAAAAACTTTCTAAACAGTTATGCTACATTAATTGTAGCTTACTGTTAAAAAAAATGGTGCTTAATAGGAATTTAGCTATTTCAGAAAATTATATAAAAATGCACTCACCTCATTGCAGTTCATATCTTTCATTTTGACTCCATTTCTACCACTCTGAAAGTGTCCACCTTTGTCAGCTTACAAGCTCCATTAAATTCAAGATACAAGAAGAATACTCATGTGCAAATGTTCATTGATGAAGCCATTTATGCTATGAAGTGACAGAATTCAGATGTATTAAGAATAGATTCTTCTTTCATTCTGAAAAATGCTGTTTGTCATCCATTCATACCATGAAGTTCCAATAAAGGCACCCTACTAATTAGATCTAGATAGTGTGCGGGTTTCTTTTTCTATCGTAACAGTGTAAGAAATCTTTAATTGTGCAATTTTCAGCCAGTCTTTGTAGTAAGAAGAAAGCAGAGATTGGAGAGTCTTATTCAATTTACTTACAGGAACAGATTAATTATAAGATGATCTTAATGTAATGTATTTCCACAGTGTGAAATGTAGGCCTGGAGGTTTGTTACATTTATAGAAACTGGTTAGAAGATTGACTTAGACATTATTTCATACCAAACCAACAGTTTGCTCTAAGCACCAGTTAGCACAGTTGTTTATAGAAAAACTGAGCCATTTTAAATTTCCTCTGGGAATTAGTGACTGTTCAGTCAAACTGGCCACTGGCAAAGTATGTAGAGAATTTTGTGGAAGTAATGCCGAGGTGATCTTGACAATTATTTTTCCCTGAACGAGAAAGATAACTTGTGGAAACTTGTTACCACAAGTACCAGCTGAATAAAATCTGAAATAATATAATATTAGACATGATAAATGTGAATCAGCAGGCTAAAATAAGAAAGGTGTGAGGAGAAAGAGTAAGAACTAATGCATTACAGAAGCAAACCATCAAGCATGATTTGCTGCTGTCTCACTTTCTGACTTCAAAAGTGTAAAACACTGAGGTACCAGTTGGTGTCTAGATCAGCGCAACACCGAACAAAATTTGGAAGACTACAAAAGCATAATTGGTGAACTTGGAAGAAAAGTTCAGAAGTTTACCTGCACTGAGATGTCCTGAGGAAAATAAGGTTGGTGGTAATAAGTACTTAGGTAGGAGTTGTTAGAGAATCTTATCTTTATTTGCACTTCATGATGAAGCATCTGGGGAAAGAAGTGAGACTTTTTTTCATTGATGTTCTTCAAACAGAACGGCTGCTTGTTCTGTGAACCTTGACACTGTGCAGAGAACAAGCAGAGAAAATAAAGGGACACTGTCCTAATTCTGATTCTCATTAAAGATATCAAAAAAGTAAGAAAAGTTCGGACGAAGCGAACACTTTTCTTGAACTAGTTAGAGCTTGCTCATTTACTTACATCCTCAATAAATTATAGCTTTCTAATTAGGTTATTGTTGAACTTGTAGGTCATAATGTGCAGTACAAAGTATAAATAATTTGTACCTACTCTACATTTTAGTTTTAAATGTCTGTCCTTTTGATGTAAAGTGTGTGGGATTTATTTTGGGTAAAGATTTGTACCCAAAGGCTCAGCTCAGGTTACTGTCTGTATGGAGTTTCATCTGTTCTCTGCATGTCCATGTGGGTTTCCTCCAGTTTCCTCCCAAAAACTGTTTGATGGATTGGCTATGCTAAATTACCCCTAAGTGTGAATGAGTGTGTGAATGTGTGTGTGTGTGTGTGCATGGTCCATATGATGGACTGGCGTCCCATCCAGGGTGTGTTCTCACCTTGTGCCCAATGCTGCTGGGATAGGCTCCAGATCCAACATGATCCTGACCAAGATAAAAAGGTTACTGAAGATCGAGGAATGAATGACAACAAAACATACAAGGCTAAACACATTTACATAATGTGTGTTCACTGCGTGTTCATAATTGAGTTTTCTTTTTTTTTCCCCACAAAGCTACTAAACAAGAGCAAAAAACCCAGGACACACATCACAAATTAATGAGTTATTATCATTATTATTATTGTTATTATTATTATTATTATTATTATATATTTTTTAATTTATTTTTTTACATTTGAAATGTTCGAATATAATTTCTTCATTGTCTTTATTTGGTTGTAGTTTTCTCAGACAGCAGACAGCTGTATGTCACATGATGTCATTAGCATGTACCATTAGCATAATCCCCATGGCGTAGCATCAAGCATCTTAAGGCTGCATGAACACACACTGATGCAACAGGGACATGCAAATTTTCAGAGTAGTGATTTATATGCACTATATGGGTGCAGGCAGGGAGAAACATTTAATAGAAAAAAAGCGGTGGAAAAGCTGTGTTGCTAATATAGAATCCCTCTTTTCACTCCAGGTAGGGAAGCTTTTAAACCTGACATGGCTGCAGCTGGTGGAACAATTTCCCAAACCTTCCCCATACAGCCACATAAAAATGTAATAATTTGGAGAGCGTGCACTGAAAAGAGCACATACTGATCACTAGTGGGAGTCTACACTGTGCACCTCCATGGCATTGTTTACACTTTTTTTTAAACTGATTCTTTGCTGTTCTTGGTTCTGTAATTATTTTAGCTTAATTGCTTGTTTGTGTTAACACTGAATAATATACATAATGTCCCTTGTCACTTTCAGTTCTACTTGTTCATTCATTTATTCTCTTCTGTGTTCAACTCTTAATGAGTTGAAATTTTCCAAAACTGCAGTAATCATTATCAAAACAAGTCATACAAATAAAATGTATGCCACTAGGCTATTAAATATCTTATTGATTCATATAGTTGATTCATGTACATCGTTCAACAAGGTCTCACAGAAAATGAGTACATATATGAGTAAAAGGCCAGCCAGCATATTTGTGACACTTGATCAGCATCTACTTGTGATTCATATTTCCTTTACTATCACAGGGCTTCTCTAGAATGTGTAGGAAATGCACAGATCTCTAGTCCACTGATTGTGCTGCTTCTATAAAAACAGATCTCATTGTTCCATATGTACAGTGGGGTCCAAAAATCTGAGACCAGTATAGTAACATCTACGTGACAAAGTCTTTCTTCTACTTCTCATACATTTGGGCCCCACCGTATGAAGAAATATGATTAGAGCAAGAACCTGTGGCAGGAAAAGACTGTCAGCTAACCAGTGTAGTCAGTAGTGCTATCATTAGCTCAGCACTCCTACCTGTCTTAACAGCATTGTTGACAACTTTAGAAGCATTTCCACTTTTGTGTATCTTCTGGCCACACTCAGAGTTTTTTGCCAGCTTCTATATATATATATATGTATATATATGTATGTGTGTGTGTAATGTTTCATACAAGTTATGTTAATGTTTGGAATGGTCTATAAGTCATTATGTACTAGGTAGGGCTATGACCAGGCTGATATATTACTAATTGCATTTTGGTGAAAAATAGCAAAAACGTACACAAAAAATATGTATCTATAAAATATGCATAGAAATGCATGATTATTATGTGCACCTACATCTAGTAGCATGTTGTTTTTCCTTTGGCCATCGGAACAGCTTGAATTCACCTGAGTGTGGATTCTCCCACATGCTGGATGCACTGGGCAGGAATATTGTACCATGTGGATATAATTGTGTTACTGCAAACAGCCCTTTCCACCTCAGCCCAAAGATACTCGATTCAGTGACGACAGCTGGTGACACGATGCATTATCTCTGGAAGTGTCCGTCTCACTGTTGATGAATTGTAGCCATGAAAGGATGAACGATGATGCTCAGATACACCACTCTGTTTACCAGGAAAACATTACCTTCCCATCACTGGCCTGTACTGTTCACACCAATACAGGATGACTCATTGGATCTTTCTGTCATCATCAGCACACAACCAACTTTCAGCTGCACCCCATTCAGTGTCCATTCTGAGGTTATCTTCTGCACACTGAAATTGTAATAAGGTTATATGTTCCTGATTGTCACCCATCTGTTTGCCTGCACAATTCTTGCCTTTCTGCTTTGTCCCCTCTGAATTCACAACTTGTTTTCATCCATAGGCTTTTCACACCGTTACTGGCAAACCATTGAAATAGACCAGCAAGCAACAGTCATTTGAGGGATACAAGAATCGACATGCCTAGTACAAACTACAAAGCAAATGTTTCTCATTCCAATTCTCCATAAAATGCTGACGCTTGAAACTTCGACTTATACTACACATACCAGTCACGTGACTTCTGAATAATATATAGTATGTCTCAGGCACATCTAAAAATCCAACCAATGAAAATATTTCAGACTATAATTTGCCTTCATGTTTTAAAACCGCATAAATTTACCTTGCTACACTGTCATTTACAGTGGTTTTCATTCCTAATGTTGGCTGTGCAATTACTCAGTGATTCTGTACTACATTTACATTTTAAGAGCCATTCCATAAAATGTTCTTCCAACAAACTTTCAACAACTGCAAATCTTCGAGAAACTTCTATGAATGTACTTGATTTCAGCTCATTATACACGTCTAGAGAGCTAATGCTGCTTATATGAGCACCGTTACTGATTAAGACCACTTTGAAATTCTTCGGTTGGCTTCGAGCGATGTGCAGATAACCTATGCTGAGGCACTCACGTCTTGAGGAGGCTTATCCTCAACCACTCATGCTGCGGAAGCAATTACCGTGCCGCTGATGTAGATGGCGCAACAAATAAAGTACTTAAGAAAACGATTTCACCATTAGCTGAGCACTTTGTTTGTGTTAGGACCTTCGAGATCTTCAGGCCTAGCTCCATAAAGGGAGGCATGAAGGGGTGTGTGTGTGTGTATATACACAGCACCATTAGTGGCTAGTTTCTCTTGGGGGTTTGAATAAATGATAGGTGTGTATCAGTGTGGCAGACTGACATGGTGTTTTGTGTTGGGAGGGGTGTTTTTGCTCTACTAATGGACCTCAGCTTGCATTAATAGTTTCATTGTTCAGGGTGATGGTGAAGTTTCAGGTTGCAGTGGGGAAGGTCTCATTCTCTGATCCTTTCCCCCTTCATTCCCCAATCCTCATAAATTTCACCTTCCTCTACATCATTAATGGCTGCCATCACATTTTCTTTTAATAAAATACAGGTTTGACTCCCTCACTAATCTACTCTAGTAACCAGACCGTTACTTTATCTATTTTACTATTTGTTTGACACTGATTTGCTGATTCAAAAGATAATTAAAAACAGAAGTAGCTAAGAAATAAAAAAAGATGTTCTTTGTAAATAATCAGTGTAAATACCTGCCAAAACTAAAATATTTGCCTCAATTGAGAGGCTTGTTTCTGGAAGCACTAATCTTCCAGAAGCACCTATCCTCCAGCCATGTATTTACATTATTGTCACTGAAGAGCCTCTGTTATAAAGTCCTCAATCCTTCCCTGCAATCAAGCACTCCCAGAGCCTAAAATAAGGATCAAAAGTAACAATCTGTGCTACATAATAGTCAACTGCACCACTTTCAGCATCGCATTCGCAGGAATAGGAGACAGTATCGCTAACTTTTCCACCAGTAGATAGGATGGAACATGCAGGACAGAAAGAGGGTTGTGGCTAAGCTAAGCTTAAGCATAAATGTCAAGGAAGCTAGTCAAGAAGATAGATAGCTAAGTTTAAGCTGTTTTTTGTTAAGATTAGGTTATTTTTATAGAAGCTCATTCACAGAGCCCATGGGCCAAACCAAAATGAAGAAAACAGGCCAAATGTGCCATGTGGTTCATGCTTTGAATAAAATCTTGAGTCACTAATTTGTTGATATTACATACCTGTATTGTTTTTGTGTTGTTTGAGTGGTTTAAATTAGGCTACTATTTCATTTATATTTTGGGAACTTAAACCAAATAAATTTGTCAGGATACATCATAGGCAAGATGAAAAAAATAAGAACTGTGTGAGAGAGATTTAAAAAAAAAAAAAACAGTCTGAGACCATTTCTAATATGAACTCGAGTGATGTAGCTGAGGTTGAGAAACTGTCAGAGCCATACCTCTGGCAGTAATGGTTAGCATTGCTAGTATTTTTGTTTAAATAATTACTCAGTTGTTGTGTTGTTTCTTCTTGTTTCTGTAAGCTGGAAAATTTTGTCCAAATGTCTTTATCTTGCTTGAGGGATAAAATTATTTTAATGCAGTTGAGTTTTACTTATAGTGGTTCAGCAGAATTAAGTAATTAGTAAGTTGAAGGCAATTTGAAGCATTGGTCCAGTTGAAAATCACCATGCATTAAAACTTCACCTATCTTTCCTTCACAACCAAGAAGCTTTAGTATGCTTTCCCAAAACACTGCACCACATAGGGGGAAGTATGTGTCTGTGTTAATGAGGCCATAATAAAGGAACAGGTGCAGGTGATAAAAAGAGCCAGCACGGACTGGTGATGAGCAACTGATTTGGGACCTTATGTAGATTCTCACTGAGATCACCACTCCGAGTACCAAGCAACTGCACAACACAATCTCTGTCCCTTAGATCTTACCTCTACCTCTGCCTGTTACAATGCACTGACATGGTATTTATAGATATATTGTAACCATAAAATATTAACCACAAATTCCATAAATATTAAAATGGTTCCTTTCATATATTTTTTTTTACTTTTTATTAAATACAAACAGGATTTGAATCCATTTAAAATTGTAGCCAGCACTACTGTCAGAGCTGCTGTTATAGAAAATTCATTAAAAATCTTCGATTAAAAACACATTCAAGAATTAGTGAGAATAAAAGTAACATTTTGTTTGACACATTAATTTGTAAAACACAGGTAATTGGAGATCCAATGTCAAGAACAGAGAAATAATTTGAAGCAAAATTTACTGATGAAATTTTGTTACTGAAAAAAGAAGTAAACATGCTAGAAATAATCCTTGAAAGTGCATAATGCCATAACCTCAGAAGGAAAAGCAGAGCTTTGTCTGAGAGCATAGTGTCTCTCACTCATTCACTATGCACTTTAAAGGCTGTTCTGTATGGAACTTGTACATGGCAGCAGTGCTATTATATAGAGCACTATATAGAAAGACACCAGACTGAATTCAGATAGTACGTACTTAACAGTCAGAAAAGCATTGTCGTGACTGACTCATTCACAGGAAAACATAAAAGTAGGTGAGTGTTCACAAGACACAGCACTAGTTTATGGCGTATAGACATTAAATAAACTAAAGACTGAGAAAGGTAATTGAATAGAATGGTGGGTAGTAAGCCAAAGAGATTTCTGCAAAACCAGGCTAGGACTCGGGATGGAATGGGATGTGGCAGTAAAACATAATTTTTAAGCATTTTACTAACTATTTAAACACAGCACTATTATTACCTTTAGTTTTAGTCTGTGTGGGGAAAAAATTTAAATGTACTTCCTGCAAGTTTTCATTAGATGCTCACCCTAATTCTTGTGGCATAACCTACATCAATGCATCAAACTACTCAAAAAAGAAAGACAAAAATGTAACTATGATGAATGAATAGAAATCATGTGAATGAGAGTCATGTGAAGGGTAAATTCCATTTTAAAAATGGGAAAAAAAGGTGTCTTAAGTACTACCAAAGGATGTTTTGCATGTAATCTTTGCAATGTGTCACATGCTGCGTGCTTCAGTGCATATAAAAAGCCCATTTTAATGTCCCCATGTTCAGAGCCATACATCATCACTCTCTCCACTTGGGACTTTCCAAAAGCTTTCAGGGCCACTTGACCAGCTGCTCAAATTTTCTCGCACCACACCTCCCTCCCTCCCTCCCTCCCTACACTCTCTCTCACTAATGGGTAACGGAGATGTCATTTTGTCCCTCCTGTTGGTAACATATAGTGGCAATTTTCTCACACAGCAGCTCTGGAGTCTGGGTGTAGCCTGAGCTTTGTGTCGTCGTAGGTGTGCGTTATTACCATCATAAGTCTGGCAAAAAAAGGCATTAAAAGGAAATATAGCCACACAGTTGTACTAAAAGCTTAGTTGGTGCTATGGGTCAGCCACAAATAAAAATGAGTTTGATACAGTGGTTTACTGGTTTGTGTGTACACATTCTGATATCTGTTTTTTTGTCCTAATTGTGGCAGTGAGTATGATGGTCATTCAGAGATTATACAAGCAGAATAATTGCTGAAAGGTGTAGCTGTCTTTCATCAGATTATACAGTGTTAGAGAAATAGTTAGAGGACTGTTCCTTTAACCATCATATATATATATATAATGATATTCAATGTCTACACATCCCTGTTAAAATTGCAAGGTTTTGTGATGTAAAAAAAAAGAAACCAGAATAAATCATGTCAAACCTTTTTCTGTGAATAGAAATAAAAGGGGAAAGAAGAAAAAGACAAAACGTACAATGAGCTGGTTGCAAGTGTGTATACCCCATAACTAATACTTTGTTAAATACCTTTTGCTTTTAATACAGAACTCAGTCTTTTTGGGTAAGAGTCTACCGACCTAGCACATCTTGATTTGGCCATTTTATTCCACTTTTCCTTTCAAAAAATGCTCCAGCTCTATCAAACCGCTAGGAGATATCCTGTGAACAGCCCAGTTCAAGTCATTCCACAGGATTCCCTTTATCTTGTCTAGAGCCTCAGTCCCAGCTGAAGAGAAACAATCTCATAACATGATTTGCCGGATATGATGTTCTTTTGGTGATGAGCTCTCTTGTATTTGCACCAAACATATCTTTTTGAAGATATGCCCAAAAAGTTCAACCTTGAGTTATTGTGCTATAGGTCAAATATAACTTTCAGCAATGAGATCCTGTACATGCTTTGTAAGCTCTTTGCTGACAACGCCTTCACCAGTCAGATGAAACCAAGAACATATCAGAATCAGTTACTCAGAATCACTTAATTTACGATTAATATATATGATTATTATGTATATTATTATTACTTTTGAACATGAGTTTGAAAGTGATTGGTTAAATCTGACTTTGTACACTTGTGCAACTAGGTTATTGTCAGTTTCATGCTCTAGTTTCTGTTTACAGTCTATTTCTGTGGGTAAGAATGATCTGGCATGATGCTTGCTGGTACAGTGCAGATGTATTACTCTATTACTGAAGGTGCTTCTCTGTTTATCCAGTGTGTGATGTAGGGGATGAGTGTTGTTGTTCATAACAGCTAGCAGTCTGCTGGGTGTTCTTTGTTCACAAACTGCCTCCAATGCCTCCTCCTCCTATAGCAGGGCTGGCCTTCCTAATCAGTTTGTTAAGTTTCTTTGCAGCCTTTGCACTGATTCCATTTCCCAAGCACATGACAGCATACTGTGTTCCTTCCTTCAAGGTGTGTGAAGTGGGTAGTGGTAGTGGGTGAGTAGAGGTATGGGTTGTAGGAGTGGGGGGTGGAACTGCCGATTGAATGACTTGCTGTTGGCCAGAGATGAGAGGCATTGTGGGTGGTCAGGATAGTATTGAATAGGAGAGAGTGTTAGTGGGGCTGTTATCAAATCATATCATCTTTCCATTCATTGCTGCCCTCAGATGATTTGGAACCAAGCTGGTTGAAGCTAGGTATTGTTCTTCAGGCCTCTCCAAACATCATGCAGGTTTTTCTGCTCCAAATTGTTCTCCAGTTTGGTCTTATACTCATCCTTGGCCTCTTTAATCTTCACTTTAAGCTCTCTCTAGACTCTCTTAATTTCCTCCTGGTCCCCTGCTCTGAAAGCTCTCCTCTTTTGGTTGAGGAATTTTCAGGTCATGACTGGTTTATTGTTGGGGAAGCACTGCACAGTTTTAGGGGATATGGCAGTGTCTACACAGAAGTTAAAATAGGCTGTTATGCAAATTGTTATGCTGTCTATGCCCTCACCATGTGGAGCATATAACGTATCCCAGTCTATAATCTCAAAGCATTCCTTCAGTGATTCAGTGTCCTCAGGAGACCTCCTCAATGCCTTGTTGATCACTTGTGGCCTCTGTACCATGGCCTTATACAGGAGTATGAGATGAACCAGATTATGATCTCCCAAGTGGTAGGAATGCTTTGGAGCTGTAGGCATCTTTGACATACAGCAGATCCAGTGTCCTGTTTTCTCATGTTTTACATTCCACAAGCTGTCTAAAGGTTTGTAGATGTGAGGAGAGAGAATCATGGTAGAAATCTCCAGACATAGCTATAAATAGGTAATGTTTCTGTAGTCTCGCGATGGAAGACTAGTGATGATGTCACTTGCCGTGTCTGCATTTGCTGGAGGTGGAACATAAACGATATACACAGTGGCTTGGGAGAACTCCCTCAGCAAATAATACAGATGCATTCCGACAATAAACAGTTCCATGTTTATTGACATGATTATGTGACATGATACATCATTTTTTAGATCATAAAAATCTGCAATTTTAACAGGGTTTGTAGGCTTTTACTATCCATGATAGGCAGGCAGGTGGGCAGGCAGGCATCATTTCTAATGATTATACATAAGGGCTTAATTGTATGCATGTAACTTTCCTAATGTAATCCTTAATATCCTGTTATTTACTACTGAATGATTTATATATTAATTGCTAAACAGTAGTACAGATTCCTATTTTGGAGTAGTTTTTTCATTCATTCGCTTACAGGGAAAAAATTATATTATTAAAAATTGTTGGTTGACCATTGATCTTAATGATGTCAGTTATGCACATTTCCTAAATTTCTTCTTAAATGACTTTGACAGCCAATTCTTGAGGCACAAACCCATTGGCAGTTGGGGCAGGGGAAGGCATTTGAGGGTGGTGTGGAACCTGTGGCCTTTCTGTCATTTCCTGGCAACAGTGATGCGTTCACTGCGGCTGTCTTCAAGTGCATCATATGACAAGATTACTCCAGTGTTTCCTATCCCCTGCACGGGTCTCCAGCTCTTTCGCAGCAATGCCATGCTTTTTTAGAGAGTCCTATGGTCTCTGGCCTTGTAACAAAGCACCATATAGGATTTGGCAAGGCATTCAGGAGTCCTCCTTAGGGATCATATAAACATTCCAGCAAAGCTGGGCTGTGAGGATCATGGTTTCTATGCTGGTTGAGGCTGCTTTTTCAAAGGACTTCAAGGTTGCTTACTCTGTCCTCCGATCTGATTCCAAGCAGTGAATGAAGTGAGTACATGTGGAATTGCTCAAGCTGTTTGATATGCTTCCTGTAGAGGGTCCATTTCTCACATCAGTATAGGAAGCTGATGAGGACTACTGCTTTGAACACTTTCATCTTTGTGGTGAGACTAATGTTGTGGTGGTTTATTACACAGCATCATAACTGTCCTGAGGACTGGCTGGCCTTGCTGATCTGTGCTATGTCCATGTATAGAGAGCTGTCTGCTGAAATCACACTGCCCAGGTATTTGTGATCTTGAGATTGGTGACTTCTATAAAGATACTCGGGGGCTTTGCTATGGTCATCCAATTTGTATTTAAAAGCATGGGTCAGGACACATGAAAAGAACAAGTTCAGTAGGACAGTAGCAAGGACACAGCCCTGGTTTAAGCTATTGGAGATTGGTGCCAAAGGGTCACCACTAGAAAGGACAACTGATGTGGATGATCTGAGTTTGCCCAAAACAGCCCATAGAGCTTCATGATTCACCATGTCAAAAGCCTTATTCAGGTCAATAAAGAAAGAATAAAGCTCCATTTGCTGCTTGTGGAAGCAGGGACATGCTTGAGTGCCAGTTTGTGAATGGAGGGTGGGGCCGGAGAATGTGAGTGGTAAGGATTCCATACCTGCAGGGAATTGGACTAATGAATGTTCTATGTTGCAGTGAGCTGTGGCGAGGATAAAAAGGAGAGCGACAAGAGAAAAAGCCAAGAGCCATCCTACCAGCCAACCCAGCACAGAGCCATATGTGTGTGTACTTATAAAGGAAAACCACTGAAAAGCGAATGTAAAAGACAAAGAATAAAGCACCTTTTGAGTTGTTCCATGCCTGCCTCCAGACAAAACCCGGGAAGCCTGAGGGAGCTCCTTCGCCCAGATGTTCAGGGACACCTGCCAAAGATGGTTGCCGGCTGATGTACACGGCGCTGTTGAAATGATGGTAATGGAGCAGTTTGTTGCCCAACTACCAGAGAGGATGGTGGAGTGGGTCCAGTGCCACCAACTGGCGTCATTCGATGAAGCAGTCCATTTGGCAGAGAATCACCTGGCGGTGTATCTGGGGCAGGAACCCCCCCTCCTTTTCCCTCTCTCTCTCTCTCATCCCTTCCCTCCTCCTTGCCCCTTCCCTGGAACACAGAAACAGGGGTCAATACCCCCCCCCCCGTCCGAAACCAGTTCCCTGCACCCATCTCTTCCCCTCCCATCCATCTCTGTCTATTTCCTCTTCTCCTCAGGTGGGTGCATCTGGGGCTGCATGTGTGGGAGTAAAGTCTGGGCTGGGGTGCTGGCATTGCGGGAAGCCCAGGCACTTCCAGGACCAATGGCACATGCTGGAGGTGGGGGTACCAGTCCAGATCCCTGACGTGCCACAAGCTGCCCCCAATCGAGCTGGGACCTACTGCATACCGGTGAGTGGTCAAGGGGGTACATACCACGTTTTGGTGGATTCAGGATGTAACCAAACCTCAATTCACTCAATTGATTGGAAAATGCACGTTGGGGGGAGATTGGGAGGAGGGGCCTTCTAACAGTAAAAACTAAATTCAGTAAGTTCTTGACCTGAGAGCAAAACTCCACACCTTAAGTCACACAACACAGGAGAATCTTTGTGTCAGATGCAAGAACGTCGAGCCTGGATGTATAACGTAGGTGCTCCGCTACAGGAATTTGTACCAGGACATAAAGTGCTCATTTTACCGCAAGTGGCAAGGACCTTTTAAGATCACATGGCGAGTTGGGGATTTTGACAATGAGGTGAGGTGAACAGATAGAGGTGGGGCACAGCAGGTTTACCACCTCAATTTCCTCAAATCATTGACAGAGGTGGTCCCTGTGGCTTTGGTGACAGTGGTGCCAGAGAGGGATGACCTGGGACCAGAGGTAAATCTTAAATCGGTGGCTCAATCCACCCCATTCTTCTCTCAGCGGGGCTCCCCATCTGAGTCGGGTGGTGATGGTATGTGGAGCAGGGGCGTGCTCGAGCGCCAGTTTGTGAATGGAGGGCAGAGTTGGAGAATGTGAGTGGCAAGTATTGCACAGCTGTGGGGAATTGAACTAATGAATGTTCTGTGTTGCAGTGAGCTGTGGCAAGGATAAAAAGGAGATAGAAAAGCTCCTTGAGACAGAGCCAACCAGCACAGAGCCATGTGTGTGTGTGTGTGTATTTATAAAACAAATCCACTGAAAAATGAAAATAAAAAATAAAGAATATAGCGCCTTTTGAGTTGTTCCAAGCCTGTCTCCAGCTTCCACATTCCCTACCAGAACCTGGCAAGTGTTACAGTGTTCAATACACTCTTTCTGTATCTGTCTCACAGTGAATGTTATTGTATGTTAGTTGTACTGCAGTTAGGTCAAAAGCTACACTGTGCCTCCAGTAGGTAGTCCACTATAACATAGCTGACCAGGCAATTTGGGATGACAAAAGCAAGGATCTTTCCAGCTATGGATATATAGACTGTGGCCCATATAGTTGCCACAGTCTGCCTTGTTGCACTTATTTTTGAAGAGGGGGCAATGGTGATATCTCTGGGACATGTAGGGCTCTTGGGGCATTGACTCTTCCTCCCAAATGCTGGTCAGTATGCTTGCAGATTTGTATAGTTCAGAAAGCATGCCATCCATTATGGGTGTCTTTCTTGAGCTGATCTGGTAAATGGCTTTCTTGACCTCCTCCAGTGTCAGTGGGGAATCAAGGTCATCTCTGATGTATCCATGTCCAGTGCTGCAGAATCCACAGTTAAAGGCATGTTGAGCAATTTGTATAAGTGCTCTTTCCACTGCTGTATTTGATTTTGACCAGGTTGGTTCCATCAGAGGACAAGAGAAGGGTGGTGCTGGGTTTTGGGATACCATACACTGTTTTAAGGGCATTGAAGAATTTGAATCTGCAAATTGCTACACCTTGTTAACTTGCTAGTTGCCACTATATGTGTCTATATGCACTGTATGAGTTCTCTTTTTGTCTTGCATTGTGTGTTCTTGACATGGTCTCTTTGCTTCTTACTCAATGTCATTCTGCCATTCAATAAAAGCCTGATGTCTATAAGGGTGTTTATTTCAGCATTAAATAATTTTTTTAAATTCATGTCAGCCTTTTTATTAATTTTATTCATCTTTATTTCAGGACTTTCCCACATCTGTCATCACCTGTTGAACTGCCCCATCCCCCTCTTCAGTTAACGGTCTAAAGACAGAGCGCACATCACTGACGTCACTTCTGTGGATGATGACAATGTCTATAAGTTGTCGCTGTTTGGATCTAGGCTGCCTCCAAGTAATTTTGTATTTGTTGGGCAGTCTGAAAAGGGTAGTTGTAATGTTCAAATCATTTTCAGCACATAGGGTGAGCAGGAGCAGCCTATTACTGGCCATTTTGCCATGTGGGCCAATTACCCAGGTCTTGTTGTTATTGCCAATCTGAGCATTAAATTCACAGTGAAGGATCATTTTGTCATGCACAGAGACAGACTTCACAAGGCAATCAAGGTCTTCATAGAATGTCTCCTTGTCCTCAGAGCTACTGTTAACAGATGGTGCATAGGTGCTGATTACAGTGGATTACAGTGTCAATTCTTGGCAAGAGGAAAGCAATGCTTCAACAGTCATTTACTAAGACAAGTGGGGAGGGCAGGGAGTTGGATGCTGGTCCAAGTTGGGAGTTGGTCATGGATCCTGTCCTCATTTTCTGCTTTCCCTTTCCAGAAGATTCATAGACTGAGCCCTCATTTGCTAGACAGGTCTCACTGAGTGCAGCAATGTTGATTCTGTAGTGTGCTAGTTCTCTGGCTAGGAGTGTAGTTCTTCTCTGAAGCCTTACTGCCTCATTTCTTTCCATGAGTGTGCACATGTTCCAAGTAGCTAAGATGAAATTATTTTTCCTTTCTTTCTAACCACAAAAAAAGGGTTACCTTCCAGCCACAGTTTGCTGGCCCAATAGAGCAGACAATATTTGATAATATTTGACAATAATTGTTAAAAAAAAAAAAATTGATAGAGAAAAAAAATATTTAGATGCTATCTAAAAGAATCTCATGCAACAAGTATCAATCATGGTGAAGGTAAAGGAGCTTCCTAAAGTTTTCAAGGACAATATTATTAAACAATACTCAAAAGAATAAAGCTACAGAAGCATAGCAAAGACCATAAACAATTGGTTTGGTAATATGCAGGTGGAAAGTTCACAGAATCACAGCTAATCGTCTCTGAACAGTTGCACCGTGAAAGATTTCACAGTGTAATCTCAGAATAATAATAGGTAACAGATAAGTTCCTCTAAAAGAGTTGGGCTGACCTGGATGGCCTGAAAGCAGCAGGAACAACAGTTACACAAAGAACAATAAGCAATGAACTGCATCGCAATCATTTCCATTCCTTCCCCTCATACAAAATTCCTCTGCTAAAAAAGAATCACAGAGATGCATGGCTAAAAGCATATAGACAAATCAGAACTTTTTTGTAACAATATACTCTGGTTAGACAAAGAATAAATAGAAAAATAGAAACAAAAATATAACTATTTTGCAATAATTCAGCTTGTTATGTTTGGAGAAAGAAGGGTTGTATGAATGATCCAAAAAACACCATACTCACAGTAAGGTACAGAGACTGCAGCATCATGAAATGATTTTCCGCAAAGGGTACTGGGGCATTACACATCATCAAAGAAAATACAATAGAATGCTGTACCAGAACATATTAGAGGATAATTTAATCTCATTGGCCAAGAAACTGAATCTGGAGAGAAGATGGGCTTTTCAACACGACAATGACCCCAAACATACAGCCAAAATAAAAGGTTAGAACACACAGTGCATTGCAGATTGCAGTGTATCGGGTGCCCATTCATCAGACCAGGTCACCCTATTCCATTGCTCCATGGTGCAGTTCTGATGGTCATGTGCCCTGTGTAGGCACTTCTGGCAGTGGACAGGGGTCAGCATGGGCACTCTGACCGGTCTGCAGCTACACAGCCCCATACACACCTAGCTGCAATGTACTGTTTTCTGACACTTTTCTATCAGAGCCAGCATTAACTTTTTTTTTTGTAGGTACTAACCAATGCATACCGGGAAAACCCCACAAGACCTTCCGTTTCGGAGATGTTCTGAGTCAGTCATCTAGCCATCAAAATTTGGCCCTTGTCAAAGTCATTCAGATCCTTACGCTTGCCCATTTTCCCTGCTTCCAACACATCAACTTTGTGAACTGACTGTTCACTTGCTGCCTAATATATCCCACCCCTTGACAGGTGCCACTGTAATGAGATTATCAATGTTATTCAATTCACCTGCTAGTGGTTTTAATGTTATGGCTGATCTGTATATCGCTATAGTATCTCAACCACAAATAAAATTCCATCATCTTAAAATCTGGTTAACTCCAAAAGTGAAAAAAAGTAGAAATTACATTTAAAGATTTCATTCTGAGTCTGAAAGATAACTGAAAGATGGCAACACAGTGAAAGTCTAAGAGCAACTGCTATGTATTGATTTCATAAATAAAATAAATCAAATATATAAATAATAAATATAAAATGGTCTATCTTTATAGATAGATATATACCAGCCTTTATTAATAGCCTTGAGACTAGTAGGCTATTTAATTCTGCTCATCAAGCAGACATTCTATGTTTAATATTAATATCCTTCATTCTTTATACTTATTTACATTATAAAATGTTTTGAGCCCTCGAGTACACTGTTGTCATGTCATTTGGAATTATCTTAAATTTATTTAATATTATCCTGAGAAGGAATGTTATATGAAGCAAATACCTGCCTCTACATTTGTAGCCTAATATACTTATGAAAAAAAAATAGTTACACTTTATTAAAGATTATAAATCTATGAAAATCATTACTTATGAACACTTTCATCTTAAGCACCATCTCTAATCTTATCACTTGAGGTAAACTTTGTCTTCAGCCATCTCTACAGTGTAAGAGATGGCACATGTGCTTCACGGATAATTTAACAGCTGGGATTTGTATCATTTTACTAATTGACTCTATGAGGGTGTCTGTTTCACATAGCCAACAACTTGATCAAGGCATGAAGTTCACTGTGTAAGTAAAGAACACTTAGCTAGCAAACTACCAATTAAAATACCTTTCAGCAGACTAACCTTTTGTTTATCTGGCTCCTTTTCTTACCTAACATGATCTGTGCAGGCAGCATAGGCAACATTAGAAAAAAAAAAAAACTTTTTGCTCAAAACTTGATTTTCATCATTTGTGCTATTCACCAGAATTTGGCCTGAGCAACATCCAACAAGTTTTCCTTTACTGCCTCACATCTATTCAAGCCAAAGTATATAATTTATTAATGCTTATAAAAACTAAATTAAAACTAAATGATTAACAAAATATTTGTTTTTATTATATAATTATTTCAGCTTGCATTCTAACTTGTAGTTTTTGTTTATAACAAATGAGGATTCCAATAATTATGAAAGGCACTGAAGGGTTTCGGAAAGTTCTGCTGATTTGGCTAGGAGTCGTATCTGCTATTTCTCAGAAGAAAATTCACCACATATCAAAATAGTCCATTTGATTAATTCATACTCGATCTCTGGATACAAACTTGATACGCACGGGACGTGACAGTGATTAATATTGGTTCTTGATGCTCGAATCTTGCCTCTTTATTTTCATTTAATCAAAACGAAGGGAGAGGATTAGCAGTGGCAGGAAGGGAGCGAGCAAAGAAGAGAGAGAATAATGCCATTTCAGGAGAGGCCTTATTTAATTTACTGCAGGTCGATGGAGGTTCTCCGATTGCCTCTCCCGGATTAATAAGTAACCCACACACGCTGTCCATCACTGCCCATCTCCCATTAGGCCTTAGAAATAGGCCTCAAATTGCCTGCTTGGAAGGAAAGAGCACTCCCGTTCATTCTGTTTTCTGTCGCTTGCTCTTTTCATTTCCTCCTTCCCATTCTTGCACTGGCTCAACACCTTGCTCCAACTTGCAAAGTACAGACAAAGCTCGTGTTATTCCCATAACTATGTCCTCTGGTATGTTTTTAAGAAGTGCTCCAAACATGCATAAAAACATTGTAATGCTTGCTACCCAGTTGAAAAATCCAGCTTGGTTATACCAGATACTCTGCTAAAATACAGGTCAAACTGGTAGACCATATTTGCCAGCTGTAATTCAGAAACATTTTTCCTTTCTACCAGCACTTAGCAGCAGGCAAACATGGACTACCAATTTGACCAGGTCAGCCTGTGTTTTGGCAGCTGATAACTGGATTTTTCAGAAGGGTAACAGCTGCTAGCTGCAGAGTTTCATGGAAAATGGAAGCTATTGTTAGCTAGTTAGTCAGCCTGCTTGTCTATGATAACTCTCTAGCTCAAAACATTGTAAGGATAGCCAAAAAGGGTGAGCTTGCCTAGCAAATGAAAACCCTGATATGATAGCCATCATGATAAACATTTGCCAGTGGCTTCCAAACATTAGCTAATTAATTAGTTACTAAATGTGATGCCAGTGGCAAGTGTTTACAGTGAAACAGGTCCAGTTACTGTGACAAAGGATGCAGGTATAGGGTTCAAATAGGATTCTGCTTAGGGCTAAGGAAAGGCTAGTAAATACTGGTACTGACTTCTTTACTATTACTTTACTACTACACTAACACTTCCTTGTTTAGCACAAAGCAAACTTACAGCTATACTATATTAACTTCATTAGGATTAGTAGACAACGCATAGAATATAATATGTTTGCTTGGATTTTAGTTTTGAAAGTCTCTGTGAGCTGTACTCAGAGTTAGCAACTTGAGTATACTGGCAACTTAAGTTTAAAAGTTATACAGGGTATTTCTCTGTATTCAGACTCAGCTTATGCAGGTGCTTAACACTTAACTTTTTTTTTTGTCTCTAAAGATAAGCATGTTCTTATAAAACAAATAAACATCTAACAGTAATTGTCTATTATATTGTATATTGAATATACCCTCACTGGCCATTTTATTAAGAACACCATACTAATACTGCTCTGAGAACATCATTGGGTGTTGGAAACATTCCTTTCAGATTCTTTCTGGTCCATGTTGACTTGATTGCATCACAAAATCGCTGCAGATTTATCAGCTGCACATTAATGCTTCAAATCTCTCATTCTAATGCATCCCATAGATTCTCTACTGGATTCAGGCCTGCAGACTGGGAGACCACTGAAGTACACTGAACTCATTGGTATGTTCATGGAACCAGTTTGAGAAGATGTGTGCATTTTGACATTATCATGCTGGAAGTTACCATTATAAAATGGTCAGTTGTAGCATAAAGAGATGCATGTGGTCAGCAACAACACTCAGATAGATAGACTGTGGCGTTCAAACAATGCTTGATTGGTATTAAGGAGCCCAATGTGTGCCAAGAAAACATTCCCCACACTATTACGCAACCACTACCCACCTGAACTGTTAACACAAGGTAGGTTGGGTCCATGGATTCATGCTGTTGAAATTCTGACCCTAACATCTGCATGTCACAACAGAAATTGAGATTCATCAGACTAGGCAATGTTTGTCCAATCTTTAACTGCTGGTTTTGGTGAGTCTGTGTCCACTGTAGCTTCAGATTCCTGTTCTTGGCTGACATGAGACGAACCCAATGTGCTCTTCCACTGCTGTAGCTTATCCATCTCAACGTTTGATGTGTTGTGCAATTGGGATGCTTTTCTGCTCACAGTTGAAAAGAATGATTATTTAAGTTAGCATTGCATTCTTAACAGTTCGAACCAATCTGGCCATTCTCCTCTGACCTCTTTCATCATCAAATCATTTCTGTCTATAGAACTACTGCTGACTGGATGTTTTTTTTTTTTACACAACTCTGTTTAAACTCTAGAGACTGTCATGTGTGAAAATCCCAGGAGATCAGCAGTTTCTGAAATACTCAAATTTCTAGCACATAGGCAGGAATGAAAATGATGGTCAGGAAAACAAGCATTCTTTTATTTCTTTATTTCATGTGTACTAAATTAGTAGTAAATTGGACACATTTAATGTGACAATGACCCAAAATTGAGATTATGAAATTATAATTTGTCAATGTACTAATTTCATGCATTATGCTTTCATTTTGATTTTAGAATTAATGAATGCTACAAGAAATTGCCTGGCAGGGGCACTGCTCCTTACATGAGCCCATACCATGCAAGAAAAATGACCTTCAGCTCAAGGAGAGAATTGTGTATAACACACAACTGCTTTTTGTATGCATATCTCCTGTCTAACTATCTGATTAGCACTCAAGTCTGCAGTTACACCTGGAGAGTTCTGAATGCTGATGTGCACAATTTTATTATTACCCCAAATCTGAATATGTTAATAGTGAAGTAGAGGATTTTTCTGAGACTGAGGTACAATCTCCTTTCTAAACCATCATGGATAAGGAAAGAATATGACAATGCTTGAAAAAAATACTGTTCTCCTAGACCAAAGATAAAGTGGATAACATTGTTGAAAAAAAAAAAATCACTTTTGTGCTGCTGTATAATAACTGCACTGAAGGGGATGTTTTCAGGTCGGCCTCTTTTCTTGCTAGTTGCAGTGGAGATTTGCCAAATGAGTATTTAAGACATTTTAAACTCACAAATGAGCTTGGTGTATGTAATTATTATTGTCACTCACATCTCCAGTGCATTTTGTAATAATGCCTATTTGCAGAATAGTGCTGAGGCAAAATGATGCATGCCATTTAACCCCAGCTGTTCCCTGAATGAACATGTTATCTTGGGTAACTGCGCACATATTAGGGGTGTAATGTGATGATGCTGTCAGTTTAGTGCTCCAAATATTTGTACGTGTATTTGTATTTGGATTATTTTATATTCGTACCTGCCCAAAATGACATTTTCTAATGTAATTATTTGGTTCTGTCAAAATCTAAACAAACTATTTTAACTAATTTAAACCACTGACTATCCCTGTAAATAAGGATGAATGAATGAACACTGTAAATGCATATTTATGTTAATGAATGTGATCTTCATATCTGACATAACATGACTTTATAAAAAAAAGTTTATTGCATCTCATATTCGTATCTGTATTTGTATCTGTTTAGAACAAACTATCTGTTCATTCCAAATAGCGTATAACTATTTGGTTACATCCCTATTATTTATACAGGAGACGTTTGAAATGAAAGAATTAAAGTTTTAAAGAACTTTTAAGAAAATTTTAAGAAAGAATTTAAAAAACACTACACTTACAGGTTGCAAGTAAAACTTCAGCGCTCAGTGAAAGTGATTCTCTTTATAGCACTGTTTTAAAGTGTAGTCTCACTGCAGGGACTAATGGTGTCTGCACAGACATAGATCCAAAGGTATTAATGTAACCCCTGCCCCAGCTGTGGGAGCTATGAGAGATCCTTTAATCGCAGATAGTGATGGTTGGATTAATGATAGAAAGTCTTTACAGGCTCACTGCCTCTGCCTGTATCTGATTTTGGTTTTAGGAATAATTTTGCTCTGATTTAAGTGAGTGATGATGACAGTGAGGCTGAACAACTCTACTGTGAGGAATGTTAGTCGTATTGAAGTTCATAGTTTCTCTGGTGCTTGCGTGCTGGATATAAATATGCAGTTGAGAAGAAAGTATTTGATTTTGAGGTTCTAAGCCAATATTTTGTGACCTGTTGCAACAAGGGTATAGAATCATTAAGTAGACTCTTTGCTTAATAAATATTTTAAAAAAGGATATGTCCACATTAAAAAGTGCTGAGCTTGTGTGATGCTATACTCCCTGCTAAATCTTTACCAACTTTTAGTTTTAGTCAAGATACTATAAAATATTTAATTTAATTACATGACTTTAAGTAGATATTGAAAACATCCAGCCATCAATGGAATTGAATTTTTATTCCAAATAATATCAACATTTTTACATTATGCAAAAATGTCACATCACATTAACACCATTAACATAAGCCAAAGTGCACCTCCGGGGTTGGGGGTTTGAATCCTCTGTTTGCAGAGTTTGCTTGTTCTCCCTGTGCTTCTTGGTACTCAGGTTTCCTCTCCCAGTCCAATGATATGTGTTATAGGCTGACTGGCATTTCCAAATTGCCGTTAACATGTGTGTGTGTGTGTGTGTGAGACTCTGCCCTGCGATGGGTTGGCCCCCAGTTCCCTGGGATAGGCTCCAGGCTTTTCCACAACCCTGTGTAGGATAAGCGGTATGGAAAATGGATGGATGGAACGTAAGCTAAAGTTAAATCTAACTACTCCTTTTTTCATCTATTTACTGTGAGCTTTTTTTATCCCAGCTAATGTTTTTTTTTTCACTTGCTAGCTATTAGCTAATATGAGCTGACAGGATCATAAATATGTCATATATGTTATTAGTTTAGCGTACTAGCCAAATCCTAGTTTGTTATTTTAGGTAGCTAACACAACATATTAACGCAAATTATTAAAAGTCAGTATGTTACATAAGATTGACTGTATAAAAAAAAGTCATGTGAAAAAATTAGGACACCCCATGAAAGCTTGTGTTTTTTTAAACATAGTTAAACATGTGGACATTTGATTTTCATTTTAACAATATTGGGAGATTCAAGTAATATAACTAAACAAATAAAACCAAAGAAAAATGTTTTTAAAATGATCTGTAAAATGTAATTTAAAAAAAATCCAATTTCTTGTGAGGAAAAAGTAAGGACACCCCCACATTTATTTGTATTAAAATGGCTAAAATTATTAGATTTAAAAATTATTATCAGATGCAAATTATTAGAACATCGTTACAGAGCATGTTGAAGGAGGCTTGCCTCATTTAAACCTCAGACATTTAGTTTGGTTTGCTCTTAACTGTTGAAGTGAGAGGTTCATGGTGAGATCCAAAGAGCTCTCTGAGGCCTTCAGAAAGAAGATTGTTGATGCTTATGAGTCTGGTAAGGGATATAAAAAGATCTCAAAAGAATTTGTAATAAGTCATTCCACTGTCTGGAAAATCATTTACAGGTGGAGAACATTTAAAACAACTGCCAACATGGCCAGGTCAGACCGTGCAAGCAAATTCACCCCAAGAGCAGACCGCAAGCTGCTTAAAGAAGTCTCCAAAAACCCTAAAATATCATCGCTGGACCTACAGCAAGCTCTTGCTACAGTTGATGTCAAAGTGCATGAATCTACAATCAGAAAGAGATTGTACAACTTTAATTATCATGGGAGGTGTGCAAGGAGGAAACCTTTGCTGTCTAATAAAAACATGAGGGCAAAGAGCACATAGACAAAGGCCAAGACTTCTGGAATAATGTGCTTTGGACAGATGAGTCTAAAATTGAATTATGTGGACACCATAACAGAGGGCATGTTTAACGTGAACCAAATACAGAATTTCAGCAAAAGAACCTCATACCTACTGTGAAACATGGGGGTGGAAGTGTTATGGTTTGGGGCTTTGCTGCAGCAGGACCTGGCCAGCTCACCATCAGAGAATCCACTATGAATTCTACATTGTATCAGAAGGTGCTCAAGGAACATGTGAGACCATCTGTCAAAAAAAACTGAAACTGAAGCGGAACTGGACCCTGCAACATGACAATGACCCAAAACATAGCAGTAAATCCACCAAGGACTGGGTGAAAAGTAAAAAATAGAGAATTCTTGAATGGCCAAGTCAAAGCCCAGACCTAAATCCTATTGAGATCCTGTGGGGTGATTTGAAACGGACTGTGCATGAAAGAAACCCCTCAAACATCACACAGCTGAAAGAATTCTGCATTGAGGAGTGGGGGAAACTTTCTTCCAGTCGATGTCAGAAACTGGTGGATGGCTACAAGAAACATCTCATCGAGGTTATTTCAGCCAAAGGGGGAAACACTAGCTGTTAGGGCATAGGGAGTCCTAACTTTTTCCTCAGTTGAAATACTCATTTTTGTAGATTTATTTTGTTTAATAAGTGAAAACAAAGTAATTTTTTTTGTTTACATGCAGTTACATCACTTTCATCTACAGGTACACATTAAAACAAGATCAGAAATTGACATGACATTTCTTAATAAAGAACTGAATATTTAATGGGGAGTCCTAATTTTTTCACATGACTTGTATATAAACAGTAACATTTGTGCAAAGGTCTTAGGCAAAAATAATGATATTAACTTTTTTAATAAATAATTTAAAAAAAAATACTATAAAGAGCAGTAAACAGTAAAAAAGTCAATATTTGGTGTGATGACACTTTGCTTAAAAAAATATATAGCAGACTCAGGTATAATTTGAGCAGTTTTATAAGAAAATGAGCTGTAAGTGTTACAGAGCATCTTGCAGAACCAGCCGCAGTTCTTCTGGAGACTTTGACTGTCGACTCGCTTCTTATTTTTGCAGCGAAACCCAGCAGCCTTCATTATGTTTTTGTCTGAAAAGTATCTCTTATGTAATCTGCTGCTTTCTTTACTGACACACAAACATTTTAAATTTGTGCTGGAAAACCAGTGTTTGGAAATCTAAAATGTTTTTGTACTGAATCAATAATGTAGAAGTAAAATAAAAATCTATAACAGAGTTTGTCCTGAAAACAATAGGGTGCCTATATATATATATATTCCCAGCAGAGTCCCCAGTTCGAGCCTGAGCACTGGTTACTGTCTGTCTGGAGTTTCACATGTTCTCTCTGTGTCCACATGAGTTTCCTCCAGGTTCTCTGAGATGTTTCCCCTTCAGGAACTCGAGCTGCGTCGAAACGCTATGGGAACGCCATCAGCGTGACCGCGCCCTGAATCAGGTGAGTAATCAGTCCAAAGGATGGGCGGGACGTCACAGGCGGGGTGACGTAACGACCCGGAAGCTTTAAAGGCACGAGCGGCGGGCGTCGCGCCAGCTTTCTGTCATTCAGCAAGCGCTCTGTGTGTATTGTCTGTCCTAAAGCAAAAGACAAAACAAAACATAAGGGCGAGAGCGGGCAGCGTTTTAGGCTGTGTGTTCCTCCCTGCCCGCGCTATATTACGGGTGGGGATACACACAGCCTGTGCGTTGTCTGCTTGGGAGCGGAGCACGCAGAGTCGGCTCTCGAGGGAGCCGGCTGCTCGCATTGCGAGCGTTTGCCGCTGCGTGCGCTTCGCTCCCGGAGAGCTCTCTTCGAGGAGGGAGCCTCCACTCGCGTTCCTCGCGGTGCTGGACCCGCTTCTGCCGAGGCAGAGCGGCGGTTACACTCGTGGGGTTCGCAGATGGATTTGGTGGAGGGAATGGAGACGGGCGAGTCCCTTTCTTCTTCCTCATCCGCCAGATCCACTGATCCTTTTATGTGGTTTCGCTTTCGCTTTGGCCGCGGCATGCCTAAAGCTCGCGAAAAGACGAAACATGAGGCGAAAGCAGGCAGCATTTTAGGCGGTGTGTTTCTCTCTGCCCGCGCTGTATTACACGGTCTGTGCGTTATCTGTTTAGGAGCGGAGCCCGGATTGCGTGCGTTTGCCGCTGCGTGTGCTTCGCTCCCGGAAGGCTCTCTTTGAAGAGCCGCCACCTCCACGCCGGAGCCTACCTTTTTTCCCCGACCTCCACACCGAGGTGTCGAGGTCGTGGGGGAGGCCTTTCTAGACTCAAGAGATCGTACTGGGAGGCTCGCTAGTTCTTCGGAGGTTCCGCCGGTCCGCCGCTTCAGGGCACCGAGCTAGCCGCTCTCATTACACCAGAGGTCAGTCTCGAGAGACTGATTCCCTTAGTAGACTATTTGGCAGCATGGAACTTCTGCCGAATGTGTCTCAATGGGTCCTGCATACTGTAGAGAGAGGCTACCGAATCCATTCGGTTCTCTCGTGCCTCATTTTTGCGGGGTTCTTCCTACTTTGGTGGGCCTGAGCAGGCTCTGGTAATGGAACAAGAAGTAAACGCTCTCCTGAGGAAGGAGGCCATTGAGGTGGTCCCTCTTCACGCTACAGAGTCCGGGTTCTACAGCCGGTACTTCATTGTTCCGAAGAAGGGTGGAGGGCTGCGTCTAATTTTGGATCTGCGTCATTTGAACCACTCAGTCGTGTGACTGAAGTTCAAGATGCTCACGATCAAACAGGTCGTGTCTCAGATCAGCTACGAGGACTGGTTTGTCACGATCGATCTAAAAGACGTGTATTTCAATATCTCCATCCTTCCCCAACACAGGAAGTTCCTGAGGTTTGCTTTCAGGGGCGAAGCTTACCAATATCGGGTTCTTCCGTTTGGCCTGGCACTCTCACCCCGCACTTTCACGAAGTGTGTGGATGCTGCTCTGGCTCCTATGCGACTCCAGGGCATCCGCATACTGAACTATATCGACGATTGGTTCATATTAGCTCGATCGGAGCAGGTGGCGGTTCGGCATCGAGATGTCGTTCTCGCCCACATGAAAGAGCTGGGGTTAAGATTGAACGCCGAGAAAAGTGTGCTTTCTTCAGTACAGAGAATCACCTATCTGGGCGTGGTGTGGGATTCGACCACGATGCAGGCACGTCTGTCTCCTTCTCGGATCGAGTCGATCCTCACAGCAGTCACGAGAGTGAGAGAAGGCCGGTCACTCACTGTAAAGCAGTTCCAGAAACTGCTGGGTCTGATGGCAGCTGCGTCCAACGTGATATCTTTTGGCCTGCTGTACATGAGATCCCTACAGTGGTGGCTCAAGACCAGGGGGTTCTCCCTGAGGGGAAACCCGCTCCGCATGATCAAGCGGCGATGCCTATGTGCCTTAGACATGTGGAGGGAACCTTGGTTCTTGTCCCAGGGCCCGGCGTTGGGAGCTCCTTGTCGCCGCGTAACGCTAGCGACTGATGCATCCCTCACCGGATGGGGAGCGGTCATGAGTGGCCGCTCAGCCCGCGGTCTGTGGAGCGGCCGCCATCTCGCTTGGCACATCAACTGCCTGGAGATGCTGGCTGTGTTTCTAGCATTGAAACACTTTCTTCTGGACCTAAGAGATCGCCACGTGTTGGTGTGCACCGACAACACAGCAGTGGTCTCTTATATCAACCACCAGGGAGGTCCGGCCCGGGGAATGGAGGCTCCACCCCGAGGTGGCGGAGCAGATATGGAGAGTGTTCGGCCGGGCTCAGGTGGATCTGTTTGCGACTCAGGAGACATCGCACTCTCCCCTCTGGTTCTCTCGGACTCATCCAGCTCCTCTTGGCCTGGTACAGACGTGGCCAAGGCAAAGTTCTGGAGAGAGTGCGCCGGGACGGGGTCCATCTGTTGCTAGTAGCCCCGTTCTGTCTGGGCCGAGTATGGTTCTCGGACCTGATTTCCCTTCTCGACGGCTCTCCATGGGAGATTCCCGTCAGGAGGGATCTCCTCTCACAGGCGGGGGGGGGCCATCTTTCACCCCCGCCCCGAGTTGCGGAAGCTGTGGGCGTGGCCTCTGAGGGAGCACAACTCATAGCTTCCGGGGTCTCAGCCGAGGTTGTTGAGACCATTCTCCAATCCAGAGCTCCCTGAACGAGGAAACTGTACGCCTTGAAGTGGAAACTTTTCACTTCCTGCGGAGACCACTGGCTCGACCCAGTTAACTGCCCAGTTGGTACAGTGCTGGAGTTCCTGCAGGCTCGTCTCTCCACAGGGTTGACCGACTCCACCCTGAAGGTTTACGTGGCGGCCATTGCGGCCTACCACGCCCTTTTCGGTGGTCAGTCCGTGGGCAGACACCCCCTGGTTACACGTTTCCTCCGCGGTGCGCTGAGGTTCAGGCCTCCAGTGCGATCCCGTGTCCCTCCTTGGGACCTGGCTGTGGTGTTAGAGGCTCTCTGTAACCCCTCCTTCGAGCCTATAGAGGAGATCTCTGACCGTCTTTTAACCTTAAAGACCGCCTTTCTTTTGGCTGTTTCCTCTCTTAAGAGAGTTGGGGATCTCCAGGCCCTCTCAGTGGCCCCTTCTTATTTAGACTTTGCGCCCGGTCTGGCCAAAGCGTTTCTATATCCTCGAGCAGGTTATGTACCAAGAGTTCCCTCCTCGACAGCATGGCCGGTCATACTGCAGGCCTTTTGTCCTCCTCCCTTTCGGGAGTCTGACCATCGGAGGCTTAATTGTATGTGCCCAGTGCGAGCCCTGGACGCGTACGTCCACAGAGCTGCCTTGTGGAGAAGGGCGGACCAATTGTTTGTGTGCTTTGGTCCCCCTAGGAGGGGTTTTCCTGCTACTAAGCAGACCCTCAGTCGGTGGATCGTGGATGCCATCTGTTTGGCCTATGAGTCCTCTGGTCTCCCCTCGCCCTTGGGGGTCAAGGCTCATTCCACTAGAAGCGTGGCGGCCTCTAAGGCCTTTCTGGCAGGTGTGCCCATGCAGGACATCTGCAACGCTGCGGGTTGGTCCATGCCCCTGACGTTCGCCAGGTTTTATGGCCTGGCCACTCCCGGCTCTTCTGTTCTCTTGCCCTAGCTGTGCCTTTCCACACTAGGAAAGATGTGTAAGTCTGGCGGCGTGGGCATACTCGTTCCCATAGCGTTTCGATGCAGCTTGAATTCCTGAAGGGGAACGTCTCTAGGTTACGTATGTAACCATGGTTCCCAGAGGGAACGAGACGCTGCGTCTCAGTGCCACACTTCCGGCATCCCTGGAGCGCTTGCTTCATTTCTCAGAAGCTGGCGTGGCGCCCGCCGCTCGTGCCTTTAAAGCTTCCGGGTCGTTACGTCACCCCGCCTGTGACGTCCCGCCCATCCTTTGGACTGATTACACACCTGATTCAGGGCGCGGTCATGCTGATGGCGTTCCCATAGCGTTTCGACGCAGCGTCTCGTTCCCTCGGGGAACCATGGTTACATACGTAACCTAGAGACGTTTTCCCACACGCCAAAAACATGTTGGTAGGTGGACTGGCTGCTCTAAATCTCTACTAGGTTTGAATGAGTGTGTGACAGCATGAACTGGCATCATATCCTTGCATCCAGTGTTCCTGGGATAGGCTCAGGATCCACCAAGACCCTGAGCTACCATGTATCCTGCACATAAATCTAGTCTCACCACTCAGTCAATAAATTTCATTTGGTCACATGCACTCCTGAAAATTTTTTGTGTGCATCATTCTCAGTCCAATAATCTTAATGATGCTGTTATGATTGAGTCTATGGGTCTGCTTGCATCAGGATTCTCTCTGAAGTCAGAACAAAGGCATGAAATAACAGGGTCCCTTATCTCCTCTTATAATACTATATCTTGATATATACCTTGAATCTCTCTTTTGGACAAACCACCTGTATCCTTGACTCAAAGTCATCTAAATTGTAGTGATTGGGAAGCCTTACAAACAATTTCTCACTCATACTTTGTGCCATTTTTTTTTAAGACAGCTGTTGTTAAGTTGATTTGATTTGAACTTATTTTGTTAAATAAAGTTTCGTAATTCTGAGTAATACACAGATTTCTCACTCTCATACTTATAGAGTTTTTTAAAGTGCTTTATCATAAGTATCTTATTTTTTTAATGTAAAGCATGGAGAGAGATTTTCACAGAAATCACAATGAAAAGTTGTTACCTTTTTTTTTTTTTACGTTTATTTTAGTTGGAAAATAAATTTGTTTAAATAGTACTAATGTATTTATTGTAATTTGCATGCTGTCATTTATACAATATCTTGTATTTTTCTGCTCCATCTTGCCTCCCTGGTCTTTTTTAAATGCTTTCTTTGATCAAAAGCTGCAGGCTACTTGTTGGTACCTTGAATAGTGAAGGCTAGAGCAGGGAGCAGAGCTTTCTCTTACAAAGCCCCACATTTATGGAACAGCCTTCCAATTAGTGTTTGAGACTCAGACACAGTCTCAATATTTAAATCTAGGTTGAAAATATACTTGTTTATATATAGTTGTTAATATACTTCTTTTGTGATATACTTTTTATACGATCTAGAACGTTCATAGGCATAGAATGTTGTGGTGAACTGGGATGTTTGGATGCTGTCACCCCCACACCCTCATGCGTTCACTCACGTTTGTTGACGGTGGAGAGGCTGGCCGCTTTATGTCTCAGTGCGCCCTCATGTCTGTGTTACCTTCTGGCTCTCCCTTTTAGTTATGTTGTCATAGCTAGTCTTGCCACAGTCCCTGCTTGTACTCTGCACACACTGTACATATTCTTTAACCATTATGTGACAATTAGCATATCTAACAATCTCTCTTTCTCTCTTTCTCTGTCAATCTACGCATGCTACTCCTGAGATACCAGTGATCCTGGCCTCTTCTTCTCTCTGGACCTGCTTGATCCATGCTGATGCTCTACTTCTGGTTGGAGTTCTCTTCACTTGGAAAACACTCGCTGCTGCTGAGGATGGCCCCACATGGACAGCCAAAAGCTATATAAGATTACTCTGGATGGTACCACTTAGAAGCCATGAAGATGACTTCAGACTTCAATTGACATGAACAATTTTTGCTACGATGGCTTAGGATTACAATTGCTCTGATAGCTTTAGGACTGCAATTCCTATGAACAGTTTTTCACTCAAGTCTCCATCAGTAAAAGGTTAAACTTCAACAGAATAGACTTCATGTGTAAACTATAATGAACTTTCGTGGTTACACAATTGCACTTTTTGACCATATACAATACAGTTATAGAAGGGAATTATTTATGATTGCACTTTACAGTGTCACCCAGACAAGGATGAATTCCCTTTTCAGTCTGGTTTCTCTCAATGTGTCTTCCTCATATCGTCTCAGGGAGATTTTCCTTCCTACCGTCACCTCTGGCTTGCTCATTAGGGATAAATTTAAAATTTATATCCTCAATTTATATATTTCTGTAAAGCTGCTTTGTGACTATGTTTATTGTTAAAAGCACTATACAAATAAAACTGAATTTAATTGAATTGATTTTTTAAATGTATTTATTTTAAGTAAGTAGTAAACTATTAGCTACTACCAGGATCCCTCAGGTACTATTCATGTTGCTCCAACTATGGCAACATGGTGTTACAATCCTAAATAAACATGAGACAGCTTGTATGCGAAATTACGAAGCACAGGAGACATGGTCAGCGATTGTAGCTCTTAAACTTCATTAACTACAAGACTTTGCTTTTACTGATTAGAATGTGTACGATTTTTGGGTAAGACCTGGTTGTTGCTATGGTTACACAGCATGGGTTTATGATGAGGTTCCAACTGTTAGCATTTATAAACGGAAACACTTATTGTAGTATTTTTTTTTCTCAGGCAATGAGTGTCTCAGTGTGTCGTTGATATCTGGCGTGTTGAGCAGTAATGTTGTGGCACCTGCTGTGTTTCAGGAGTCATTACCCAGGAAGTAGATGATGGCAAAGTTCTGGAGCATGTATACTCACCAGTGTTGAGTGTATATTTACTAGCCTTTCTTTCTTTTCTAGCTTTTCTTGCTGAGCACTGCTCTCTCTCTCTCTCTTTCTCTCAATCTCTCTCTCCTTTTTTACACTTCATTCATGCACATGTGCTCCCTAGGCTAATTCATAAATCAATTTTAGATTTGTATAAAAACTCCAGAGGCAGCCATTAGCTGATGATGTGAATATAGGACACTAGAGCAAGTCTAGTGTTTCACATTCCTCAAGCCTTTGGTACAAACCTGCATTTTCCTGTTTGACTGCTTTATACTTCCTGCAATACAAGAGGCTTACAATTGCTGACAACTCTGCACAAATCATAAATAATAGGGATTCTGTTGAATACATTTTTCACTTTTCTTCATTATAATCCATTTTGATCTCTCATTCCCATTCATGTTAACGTGAATTTTGAACAACTTCCAGTGAGGAGCATTCTTATTGCTGCTGCTGTTGTTGTTGTTGTTGCTGTTGCTTTTCTTTCTCTCAGTAATGGTTGTCTTTCATCAGAAAATAGATATTTCAAATGTGATTATTATTTTTTTTGCAAGAACCCACTCAAATCTATTTTCAGAAAGAAGTAAGACTTCATTAAATTCTTCTTAAAAATGGCTGAAAGGATTCTGGAGTTTTGCTTTACTCAGCAGACAAAGTTTTGCACAAAAAATTAGGAGGAGAAAGTGGGGATGATTTCAAGGGTCTTAAGTACGTTACACAGGAAACCACAGTGGACATTAGGGGATAAAAATCTTCCAGTAAATCAAAAATTGTCTGGGGCAGTGTCCAACTATTATCCTGTGCACAAAATTGCCTTTCTGATAACACTACAGACAGACCCTGTATAGAATTTCTATGGTAAAAAGTTCTTCCTTTTTTTCCTGCACGTCATTATGATAAAGCAGGAAAAGACGTTTTATAATTCCCATACCCTATTAACTGTTGTGGATTCCTGCCTAACCCAGAGTTACTGAAAAAGATCATAGTTATTCCCAAAGTTAAACAGATTCTTCCTTTTTAAAGAAGAGCTTTCTTGAGAGGAATTATCCACCATCGCAAGGCTGTCATATAGTCAGGCAGAGCCTTGTGAACATGTTTAAATATACTGTAGTATGCCAGTGCACATGTCTTTGCAAGTTGTAGAATTTAAACTCCAAGTTTGCCCATTTCAAAACGTGAACTCCTGAGTCTCTGGATTCGCTAAATTATACATGTCTGCTGTTTCGTTGTGTTCTAACAAGAACACTTGGTACTACTGAGGATGTCTGCACTGATGGATTGCTGTAGTATTATAGATCAGGAGATCAGAATTTCGGCCCACTTTTCTTTGCAGCATTGCTTTAATTGAATCACATTGGAGGGCTTTCAAGTATGCCACAGCATTGGGGTTCAATTCAGCACACTGACTAGGCCGCTTCTTTTGAGACATTCAAAGGAAGACTCGCTGTTGTGCTTCGGATCCTTGTCTTGTTGCATAACTCAGTTGCATGTGAGCTTCAGATCACAGACCTGGATATTCCTCTTCAGGATTCTCTAGCAAAGAGCAGAATTCATGGTTCTGTCAATTATGGCAAGTCACCCAGGGCCTGAAGCAGCAAAGCATCCGCACACCACCACACTACCTCCACCATGTTTGACTGTTGGTATGATGTTTTTAATGTGGAATGCTTTGTTAGCTTCACACCAGATGTAATGGGACCCATGTCTTCCAAAATGTTCCACTTTTGACTCATCTGTCCAGAGAGCATTATCCCTAAAGACTTGGGGTTCATCAAGGTGTTTTGTTTTGGCAAATCTAAGACAAGCCTTTATATCCCTATTGGTTAGCAGTGGGTTTCACCTCGCAGCCCTTCCATTGATAAAATTTTTGACTAGTCTTTTTTTTCTAATGTTGGAATCATGAACACTGAGATGAACAAGTCCTGCAATTCCTTAGATGTTCCTCTGAGTTCTTTTGTGACTTCCTGGATGAGTCATTAATATGCTTTTGGAGTAGTTTTTTAGGCCAACCACTTCTGCAAAGATTCAACATGTTTTTTTCCAAGTTTTGTTTTCAATTTTTGGAGATCATGTCTGTCCACCAAAAACAGTTTGCCTTAAACATGCAAACAGCACAGTATTGCAGGGAGATATTTCATTGTCACATTTTAATGAAGTTTTAGGGGGAGGCCAGGCTTCCCATTTAGTCTTAAAGTAATCAACTGTGTATAATCAATCTGCAATAGTGAATAGATCCTTATATTTATGATAATATGATATGATACATATGGTAGAATTATAGCTGCATGTATAATCTAAGTGTACCTGGACAGGTATCAAAGGCTCAATATGAAGTGGGACCCAAAGTAGTTCAATTTGGCTTAGCAGTTGTAGCTTTTCTAATGCTGATGTAATAAAAATGACCTTCATTTTTTTAGTGATACACTGTAGCATGGACTCTGAAGAGCAGTGTGGATCCATCTGCAGAGACATTTTAGAGTTATTGTTAGGGCTGCATCAATGCTATTATTTTCAGACAGAGTATGATCGTTTTTTGGTACTTGTCAATGCCAAATCCAATATGAATACCAAAATGAGTAGCCAACATAGTATGTTTCCCTAATTTACATAGTGGCCATGAAAAGTGCACATCATCTTTTAATTTCTCCCTTGAAGGCATGATGATAGAACAAACGATGATAGAGGAAATAATCCAATTTGTTCAATGTTCATTACACCCGAGACTAAGTCTGTAACACGACTGCTGATGACATACTGTATAAAGGACACATTACCAAAGCGGGCTGAAAGATATTAGATCCAGATCCAAAACAATTCTCTCTAAATCATCTAAAAAAAACCAAATAATTCTGTGTGGATTTCAAAAATTAATCAGTGTATTGATTTTTTTATTTTTTATTTTTTTACTCTGCTAGCCCATTGATAACAGCCACACCTACACACACACATTTTTTGTGCACGCAATTTACAGGACTGTGCGCTCATTTTTTAATGACCACACTCTCTGACACTGCTCTGTGTGCTCAGTTCACCCATTCTGTCTCTATTAAAGATGCTTAATATTGCAAAGATTTTATCAGTTTACTTGTACTGTAGGAAGATGCTGTATTTCCTCCTCTTGATATTTTCATAGAGCACAGTTGGCAGTCTGCTTTGCTTAGATTGCCAGCATTAAAGGTGAAACACATTCAGATCGCTATCATGTTGTGTATGTCACATAATATCACCTGATATCGGATGTTGGTGTTTTTAGGAGTATGAGTATAAGCGCAGCCACTTATAACAATGAGTCTTAAATATTCTAATTAAATTATTCAAGCTTAATGCCATATGTGCAATCACTTCTGCTACAAAACATTCCCCTGCTGTCTAGCATCCACACAAAACATATGTGTGATTTCTTTTTTTAATCAACAAAAGATTATAAATTAAGAAGCAATTATGTTCAATGGTGGAAAAAGGTACTGAGCAATTGTACATAATATACCGTGTCAAAATCTATACTTGTGTCAAAGTCAAACTCCAACCAAAAATGCACTTGCTACTTTTAAATGTACTCAAGTATTAAAAAGTAAAATGTAAATGGATTTCAACTGAGGAGATTAAGTTATTTTCATGTTTACATGTGAGAACTAACTTTTGAACATGGGACTGAAACTAGACCTAACAGAAACTAACCTTATAGATGCCTAGCTGAAATTAAATTTCTACAGTTGAGAACAGAAATTGAAAATGAGGTGAATATGCCATTGCCCCCAGTCCTCCTCATACAGAAATTAAAGTGCTAATGAATTATTAACCAAGAGCTTGCCAAATATTTACCAATTAACTAAAATTTGACTTGCTGTCTAGCCAATTGCATTAGCTACTGAAATCAATGATGGTCTGGTATTAGTTAAAACCGGGCACTGGCAAAACATAACAAACAAAAAGGGCTAACCTAGTTAAACATAGCCAGTAGGCAAATTAAATGAAAAAATAAAATTGCAGTTTAGCTCAACATGCTTTTTCGAATTAGGTGACAAATAATTCCATGCTAACAATTCATACCTTCTAGGGAAGCAACAGACATTTTAGACTCATTTTATACATATTTGCTTTATCCAGCATATTAAAACATTTTACTGAGGTAGGGCCAGGGGCGTGCATCCTCAGGTTCAACACTGCTTTCTTGTGTTCCCTCATTCTTAGATGCACATGGCAGCATGAGAAGGTCACAGCAGATGACTAATTAGTGATATTTATTTGATGATTATTACATTATAATTATTGATGAACTTGATTGGATGCTGTAAACTGAAATTTAAACAAAGCATGCAGGAGTCCATTTTTTTGATGTATAATGTTTGGGCTATTGGGCTAAATAAGAGAAGAAGAGACCATCAAGATTTTGAAGTAAAGTACAAATACAACAAAATGATACTTAAGTATAGTACTGAAGTACAATTGCTCAAGTCTTTTCCACTTCTGATCAGGTTCTCTGTATTTTTTTAATTCTTTCTTAAATTAATTCCTGGATACCCCAATCAAACTGTCTGTATCTCTGAATAGCCTGAAGGTGGTTTGCTACTCAGAATATGTTTACTGTTTTTAAAATCTAGCACAGCATCTTTTCACTTTGGTGCTAAATGATAAATGGTAAAGGCTTTCTAAGTATTAAACAGTAGATATCTAATTTTGACCATGGTGATCTTGTTCTACATAGTCTATTATTAATCCTAATTTTATGTCAAGCATTTTGTAATCTCAGTGTTAAAAAAAGGATACTTTCAAAACAGATACATATCAGTATCATCTGTACTTGCCAATATGTTGGAACAGCCTTAAATGAATTCCTCAACAGACTTCACTTTCGTTCACGGCATGACATTTCCCCTAATTAAGATGCGTGATGAAATGTCGCTGGCTGGAGATGTACTAGTGAAAAACAAAAGCTTTATCCAGGACAAATCTGAATGGCAGCTGATAGGGATCCTGGTGTTTGCTTAATGAGCAGAAAACCATGGGGGAGAAAAAAGAGATGTTCAGCTGCAGGAAAGCTGAATAGAAAATTAGGCAAGAGAGACTTGGCAGCAGTCTGCAACTGCATGAAAACATTGTTACAGATGTGAATACAAGGAATTTGGTATGGATAGTGTGGTATTTTTTCAGGTAAAACATATTTAAGGAGTAATTGAAATATATTACAGTATATCATTCACTGTAAAGCACAACATATTATACTATATCACTTGCAGAATATACCTGTGAAAGCATATAACTCTGGTTGGTAGGCCTTCATGATATGAATAAAAATAGCAAATTGCGATTGTGATTATGATATGCCTTGCGATATATCACAACAGACTGATGAAGCTATTAAGGATATGCCTGGATTAATCTGCGGTAAGATTATGATTCATCGGAGTACACATTTGCATATTACAGGTTACGGTGATGCCAATATTGCAGTATTGTAAAGCCAATATATAACAAACAATATATTATAGTGTAAAGTACTGTCGAATATTTACTTTTATATTTCATACCAATAAGCAGAATTATTAATTTATATATAAATTTCCTCCTAGGTTTATAGAAAATGTAAAACTTAGAACTCATCGTAAAATGGGTTTTCAGTCTAGAGTGTTATATTTGACATTTTGTCTCAGATAAGTCCAGCCACAATGGCAGTCTCTAGTGTGCAGTGTGCAGTCTAAGTCTTCTTTCAAATTTAGATTTGCTCAAAGCAGAAAAAAACACAGAAAATTCAACTACTGTTTCAATAAAGTGACACGGAAATAAAGGATGGTGGAAAATAATTTGTTGAACCATACTGTCTACCCTGTAATTTGATCAAGACTGGTTTAATCTGTAATAAACTTGATGAATTAGTCTGATTATAAAATGCAGAAAATATAGTATGTTAGAATTATATCAGTCTATTTGAATTGTCCTGTGTTATGTAGCAGATGAACAAATGGTCTGAGATTCAGATGGCCACTGCCTGGTCTAAATAATAAATTAGGGTATGTACCAGATACAGCAAGAAATTCTCTGCAGGCTCATGCTCACTGAAGGCTGCAAGGTCAATCAACTGATTCACAAAGTTAGGTGATATGACCTTGGACAGAAACCTCAGATTCAACCGCAAGGTCACCTCAGAGTTATCTGGCCACCAACACAAAAAAGGCAAGCTTATTGCCAGAGCATCTAACTGTCCACCTCTTTTAGCCTGTGATTGCTGGCAAACAAAGGCAGTTTAGAATCTCCAGCACAAGGGTTACTTCAGCACAAGGGCACATGCTGAAAGCTATCAATAAAATCCCTGCATAGTGAATTGGGTGTTGAATGAAAGAAAGCTTTCAGTGTTGTGGATTGAACTGCAATCAACATTACTTGGGCTACCTTCCATCTTTCAAGTGATGCTTCTAGTTTAGAGCCTGTACTCAACACCTGCGAACTGGAAATGGCTGATCTAGACCCTTCTTTAGATATTGTAGGTATTTATCAACTTAAACAAATCTCTCAGATGCACTGTAGATCACGGTGTTCCTTTGGTAAGGAATGAGACTTATGACTAATCCGTAATACGGTACAGAGGGCTCTGTTGAAAAGGCCTTCCTTATGAGCCTCTGAATTGTACAGTCTAATCTCTTGAAACTAGCTGTATGAATGCAAGTCTTTGAGCAAGGTTATTTTTGGCTAGCATCTCACTATATCATGATCTATGAATAAAGTCCAACCCAATGAGGGAAATCCAAGGCAATTAATAGAAATGCAGTTAATTTATTAGAATATGTAATGAACAGTATGTGGTATGTTGAGGAAGAATCAACCACACTAATGGCATGTTAGCCACAGGCCAGTTAGTGGGCTAACCTCAAATCTCAACTCCAAATGTCTTCATTGTATTGCAAAAACAAAAGAAGTGGCCCTGCCATTCCAATACTTTCAAAGGGGATCGTACTGTACGTTAATCCATCAATCATATTATAATGACTACTTCAACTGCTGTTCCCTTTCACTTCCTTCAATCACCTCATGCCCCTGTCCAGTCTGTGGATGACTAACACTAAATCGTCTGTCCCTTCCCTCTTATCATCACTTTTCTAAGCCATTAGATTAGCTTTCCATTTATGTTCTTTGTAGGTAAACACTGTTAAAGGTCAGGGTGAAAATATCGACGAGCTGCTTTCACAAGGTGACATTTGAGCTTTGAGCCTGCTGCCGTCTTATTAAGTATTTGATATCAGGAGAATGTGTGCAACACAATCTCACAAATTCAGAAAAGGCAATCACTATTGCTTATTAGAATACAAATTTTACTTGATATCTGGTTACAGAAGGACAATGCATGAAGGCTGGCTGCTTGAGGTTAATCATGTTAGTTAATGTTTCTGTATCAAATTAAAACCAATAACTTGAATTTGTCCTCAAACTAAGTGTAAACACAGACAGGTTTTTAAAACTGTTTTTTAAATATATATCTTTGCTGCTTCATATAATATCTGAGTAAAAAGCTGAAAGTAAAAATCACAAATGATTATTAAAAAAACACGTTTGTCATATGCAGTCACAACAGCAACACAACTTGACAATACCCCAAGCACCATGGTTATAAAACTGGCAAATCAGCTGCAACAAAACTAATGCATGAACTACAATAACCTTTCATGACATGCATGCCTAGGTCAGACACTGTATATGTACTTTCCAACAATTAGCAGGGCGAAGCTAGAGTGTCAGACACCTATGCCTGATGTGTTTTCCAAATTCTTAACACCCTCATCATCTCACTTTGTTGCTTGCCAGTGGCAGGATGTTCAAATTCTTTCTTACCTATAAGGTCACTCCTGACACATGGCTTATGCCACTGGCACCCACTGTGTCCACTTGCAGGACTGTTATTCCTGACCTTGTGGTTATATACAGACTGAATAGATAGGAAGTCTGGATGAAATTCAGCTGAGGTGCTATGCAAAAAAAAAAAAAAAAAAAAAAAAAAAAAAAAAAAAAAAAAAGCTGAATATTCAATGACCTGGTATGGTGAGGCTGCTTTTGTTGCTCATGGCATGTCGAAAAGCAAACCTCTACGTGTAGACCAAACCTATACATGACAATATGATTGTATGGGTCATTTATGAATTTATATATGATTTAATCTATGAACCAAGATTCTGTTATTGTTTTGAGACTTTTTATACAAAAAAAAAAGTACATTCACACAATCAGCCAAAGGCTCTCTGATATTGAAGAGCCATTGCACATTGAGGGTCAGTGGCATTATTAACATGGAAGATTGTATGAAGGTTGTATGATTTCATATCATTTATTTTCTATCACAGCTTTTTAGAATTTTACTGATTCATTGAATTAACAAATTCAAAATTTGCATCAGGTAGATGGATGTTTAACTGTTGTTGTAATGGAGTTTATACAAACAGAAATTATAATGTATAAACCTTTTGGCTCTCATAGATCGTAGAAACCCCCACCTCTTACTAGACTACATAACTGACATGGGTTAATAGCCTTCAGTCTGCTCTTTTAACAGATTTGAGAAAATACCTGATTTCTTTCCATTGTAGTTTAAGACTTTTTAATGAGGTACATTATAGCTGAACATTGAAGCGAGTGCAGGCAGGTTGGAATGGGTGGAGAAAGGTGTCGGGAGTTCTGTGTGATAGAAAAATATCAGCGAGAATCAAGGGGACGT
>CM040979.1:2997376-3022712 GCA_022985145.1 Pangasius djambal
CAGAGTCTGGTGTGGATGAACTTGACTGGCCTGCACAGAGTCCTGACCTGAACCCGATAGAACACCTTTGGGATGAATTAGAGCGGAGACTGAGAGCCAGGCCTTCTCGACCAACATCAGTGTGTGACCTCACCAATGCGTTTTTGGAAGAATGGTCAAAAATTCCTATAAACACACTCCTCAACCTTGTGGACAGCCTCCCCAGAAGAGTTGAAGCTGTAATAGCTGCAAAAGGTGGACCGACATCATATTGAACCCTATGGGTTAGGAATGGGATGGCACTTAAGTTCATATGTGAGTCAAGGCAGGTGACCGAATACTTTTGGTAATATAGTGTATTTCTTAGACCATGACCTGAACAAACCATCAACTTATCAATTTAACCTTTGTTTCATTTAGAAGGGCTTTAAACTTTGTGTTAAACGCACTAATTCAACTAGAATCTGGAGGTACTGTACTTGCGTTTAAGTTTTCCCCATTGCATCGTGTCTGAGGGCTTTTCCAGCAATGTGAGTTCCTCAGTGGTCTGGTTGTTTTTGAGTGGCATCTCAGAAGACCAATCAAGATGATGACTGGAGTGAGGTTTGATGAGAGAAAATGTGGTTGCAGGTGGTGCAAAGGTGGGAGTTGGAGGCTTTGCAGGAACCAGCCTGGATTCAGAGTTTCGGAACAGGCATGATATCCTTGTGACGTTGAGGGGCAAAAACGTCTGAAGCACTTGGTTGACCAGAACTCCTGGTGACTTTTGGAAGAGACTCCTGCAGATGTTTGTAGAAGAGACCTCCCTGATTGAAGAGAGCTCCTGGTGACTTGTTGAAAGAGACTCGTGGAAGATGTTTGTAGAAGAGAACTCGGAGTTTCCTTTGTATCAGGGGGTTTTAACCTTTTCTAGCTGGGCCATCCCCATACTGGCCTCTGAGTTATGTGCTTTGCAAACTTTCCACAAGGCAAAGTTAGACTTTGGGTATGAATTTCGTAACATGGATATAATAACACTGTACTCAAATTTACTTTATCCTAACTTTTAGGAAATTACACAACTATCACACACATACCAAACAAGACATTTATAAGCTGTTGTTAATCATTGTTTCAATAATCATTCAATCAATAATCATACTAATAATCAACCATGATAATGCATACTAAGTAATCAAATTAATAATGGCAACATTGTGGCTATAAGCATGATACAAATAAGGCATAACATTAAAAGTAACATGTTTTCAAACCATGGTGCATCATTTTGAGAGTTGTTGCCGTTTTAGGAGATGTAAAGTAACCTGATACAGTCTCTTAAAGCTGGGTTCTGTGGAATTTGTGAATGGTGGTGAACTTTGTGTTCCTGGGGAGAACAAAGGTCTCATTCCATGAGGGTCCTTAGGTAAGTCACCCCCCTTTTTCCTGAAGTTATCAGCTTTACCATCCTGTGGGGTGAGCCATCAGGTCTTGGCCAACTGTCTAAATCAATGAAGAAGTCAAAGAAGGTTGACGGAGGTTACTCTTGGATGAGAAGGTTCCTCTGGTCAGGAATGTTCTAATGTTTGCCCTATTGTTCACAGAATAGCTGAGATTAGGTAGACGCACACATTAACTTGGTTCCTCAGGGTCTGCAAGTGTGGATTCATTGTTTTATGGCTCCTGAGGCAAACTAAGTGGAGGTCTTTGGTAACGTTTGGTCCAGGCTTCTGTGATTTTATTGCTGCCTGTTCACTTAAAATCCTACACTGGTATCTCAGGAGTAGCATGTGTAGCTAAACAGAGAGAGAGATAGAGAGGGAGAGAGAAGGAGAGATTGTCAGGTAAGCTTTTGTCCTGTAATGGTTAAGGACAATGTACTTTGCTTGCAAGAGTAAGGGACTCCGGCAAGAGTAGATTTGACAGCATAACTAAAAGAAAGAGCCGGAACATAACACAGACATGAGGGCACCCTGGGACATAAAGCAGCCAGCCACTCTACTGTCAACAAACCTGAGTGAACACATGAGAGTGGGGGGACGACAGCATCCAAACATCCCAGTTCACCACAACACTCTATACCTGTGAACCCTCCAGATCTGCTCCTTTACCTAAGAAAAAAACTATTCACAAAAGGCTGACTAAAATTTGACTAAACAAATATGTTTTCAACCTAGACTGAGACTGTGTCCGAGCCCTGAACACTAATTGGAAGGCTGTTCCATAACTGTGGGACTTTGTAAGAGAAAGCTCTACCCTCTGCTGTAGCTTACACTGTTCGAGGTAACAACAAACAGCCTGCACCTTTTGATCGAAGTAGGTGTGGGGGATCATAAAAGAACAAAAGTTCGCTTAGGTACTGAGGCGTGCTTTATAGGTCAATAATAGTATTTTATAATCAATACAAAATTTGACTGGGAGCCGATGCAGTGTGTATAAGATAGGAGTGATGTGGTCATATTTTCTGGTTCTAGTAAGGACTCTCGCTGCTGCATTCTGGACTAACTGGACCTTGTTTGTGCACCCACTGGAACATCCAGACAGTAATTAGAGGCATTACAATAATCCTCTATAATTATAATAATCCCCAATAATGATTAAGCCTAAATCCTGACTGATACATTTCATGAATGTTATTCCTATGTAGGTATGAGCATAACTGCTGTGCTACAACCTTTTCTAGGATCTTGGAGATAAACGGTAGATTTGATATTGGCCTATAGTTGAGGAATTGACAGGGGTTGAGGTCAGGTCTTTTAATCAGGGGTTTGATAATTGCTAGTTTAAAAGACTTAAGTAAATAGCCAGTGCTAAGGGAAGAACTGATTATTTTTAGAAGATTGGTTCGATTGCTTCTGGAATTATCTGTTTGAAGAAACATGTAGATAAGGGATCTAGTACACAATTGATGATATTAATGAGGAAATAAGTGAAATTAGTTTGGTCTCTCGAAGTGGATTTTAATCATTCTAATCATTGATCTGATATCATTATAATATTATCTACAGGGTTAGCTATAAAACTATCTGAATTTAAATTAATAGTCTGATTTTTTTGCCTGATATTTTCAGTTTTACCATTGAAAAAATTCATGTAGTCATCGCTACTACATATAGATGGTGTACATGTTTCTAGGTTTCTTGTCTGCTGCCATGTGTTTTTTTTTTCCCCTCCTCCATATTGTAAAGTGACCTTGAGTTTGCAGAAAGGCGCTTTATAAAATAAACTTATTATTATTATTATTATTATTATTATTATTATTATTATTATGGTGGTCTTATTCCTAGTTAATTTTGCTACAGTATTAAATGGGAATCTAGGATTATTTTTGTTATCTTCAATTAGGGTGGAGAGATACATTGATCTAGCAGCACTAAGAGTTTTTCTATAACTCAGGAGGCTCTCCTTCTATGCTAATTGAAATACTACCAATGTAGTTTGATGCCTTTTACTTTCAAATTTTCTAGTGATCTATTTTAAGATGCTGATTGTTATACCAGGGTGCGATCTTTTTCTCTCTAATTATTTTTTTCTTTTAAGTGGAGTTACCTTATCTAGCATGTAGTGGAATTCTATGCGTTGATTCTATGCATTCAGTTGCCTGGTCAAGTTCTTCGGGATCAGATGGTGGTCCAATCATGGTTGGTAACTCTGGGAGATTACTGATAAAACTCTGTGCAGTAGCTGACGTGAATGTATGTTTGCCACGGTAGCATGGCAAAGTGCATATATTATGATTAAGATACATTTTAATTGAGATGAGATAATGATCTGATATAGCTTCAGACTGTGGAAATGTGACTATATTTTCTATATTTAATCCAAATGTTAGTATTAGATCAAGAGTGTGACCACCATTATAAATGGGTCCTATTACATTCTGATTAACCCCTACTGAATCTAGAATAGACACAACTGCTGTTCTCAGAGGGTCTTCTGGATTATCAAAATGAATATTAAAGTCTCCAACAATTAATGCTTTGTCTAAAGAAACAACCAGGTTAGAGATAACATCTGCAAATTCACAAAGGATTTCATAATATGGCCCTAGGAGTCTGTAAATAATAGTGGAATCGTCTGGGTAGACTTATTTTTTTGTGGCTAGTTAGTATTCAAACGTATTCAAAAGTAGGTTTTTGTGTGACGTCTAGATTATCAATATAAATAACTTTGACACCTCCTCCTCTGCCAGTTAGATGGGGCTGATGTATATAACAGGAGAACCATGCTACATACTTATTTGGTTTAATCCATGTTTCTGTTAAACACAGTACATTAACCCCTGATATGTTCATTAACAATAAGCACTTTAGTCGTAATAGGTCTAATATTTAACAGTCCTAGCTTCAGATCAAAGGTGCTGGCTGTGCATTCTGTATGATTAATTAATTTTATGTTAATTAGGTTACTAAAACAAACTTTCTAAGTATTTCTACATTTTTGTTTAGCTTTGGGAACAGACACAGTCTCAATATGTTGTAACCTGAGTGATGACTCAGACGGTTGGTTTAGGCTGCTTGTCTGCTCCCTGGCCTGTTCTGAGACTCTGTGCTATGCTGGAAGAAATGAGAACAGAACCTTCCCGAGAGGGATGGATACCGTCCCGTCCTAACAGGCCAGCCTTGTCCTCAAAACTACTCCAATAATCTATAAAGCCCACATTGTTTTCAGAGCACCACCTGGACATCCAGCAGTTCAGCAACCATAACCTTCTGTAAGCTACATCTCCAAGTCACATTGGGATGGGGCCAGAGCATACTACTGCATTGGACATCGCCATCGCTAATCTACAATGTTACTCTTAGTAACTTCTGACTGACGAAGGCATACAATATATCTTTAGCTCCTACATGAATAACTATCTTTGAAACCCTATGCTTGCCTAAGACCCTAAGATTACCTGCTATGTCTGGCACCCTGGCTCCCGGTATACATCTAACTAGTGCTGCTGATGCCCCTAAAGGCCTAGCTAAATTCACGTGCCTTAAGATAGAGTCTCCCATAACCAGAGCTCTTTCAGGTTTCTCAGCAGGTGCTTCACTGAGGAGAGCAAACCTGTTGGACACATGAAGCGGAGAGGAGTGGTGCTCCAGTGGGTGAGCCTTAGTGTTAGGGCTGTGAGGGCTCGAATGACAGAATTGTGGGTTTGCTAACTCTGCCTAAGGCATCCAGACTTTCCCCTACAGAAACTACGCTGCTCTCACTCTCACTAACCCTCTCTAGAGTCTGGATGCGCACCTCTAATGCTGCAATCTTCTCTGTCAGGGAGCTAACTAATATACACTTAGTACAATTATTACTAACGCCAGAGGAAGAATGACTAAACATCCTGCACTCAACACACTGAACGAGCTGAGTGTTTGACATGTTATTTAGCATACCTTAGTCGAAGATTAGTTCTAAAATATTATTTTAGATGGCGCAGATCCTGTGTGGTTGGCCTCTGCCCGCTGTCTTTAGACAAAAAAAACAAAAGAGTTCTTCGAAAAAATTAAAATATGTCAGAAAGGAAAGTGATACAGCAGATGAAAAATAAAGAAACAGTATAGTTTAAATGCCCATGCAGGCAAGAAACTCCTGGCAAACGATTCGAAAACAGGATCTATGTCACTTCAGCACCATAAATGTGCATAATAGTGAAAGTAATCAAACACAACGGTTTACATGTTTATTATTCATTTAATGGTTTGCTAAAAAGATCACCGACATCTTTCAAACAGTTAGAAATTTCATGCAGATTGCCCTTGATTGGCTTACTCTATTCTGATTGAGGTGTATCCATGGGCATTTTTCTACTCTGACAGAGCTATCAGTCAGACAATTAACAGATTATTAGGCTGCACATAAACATAGCCAGTTGTCTACTTTACTTACTGGAGGTCAAATAGTAGTACAGAATTTTCCACATTGCTGGTAAACATTTTCTTTACCTCCTCTTTATATATATATATAATCATTAACCGTTTAAAGGATAGCAATATTCTTGGTGATAATGTGGTTTTCCTGTTCATAATAATGTCTTGTGGAAAATAGTTAAAGACCAAGTGAACCTGTCCCACAGTGATGGTGGGGGATGTGCTACATACTACTGCAGATCCCTAATTAAAAATAATTACACTCTAGGACCCCCTCACATAGTTTTCATTATGCAAATGTGTCTGTGTTCCAAGCCTTAGCCACCATCACAAGAAATAAAAGACAGCACACCTAGAAGTTTTTACCATCTTAAAGCAGCTGGAGTTTGTGGAGGACATGAATAAGAAGAATCAAAGCATGCCTTTTTAGTTTATGTGCCAGCATGGGGGACTCGAGAAAGAAAGTATTAGAAAGAAGCATGGGGGATACAAAAACAGAGGGGACGATGAGAAGGGAAAAAATATGGCAAAGTGATTTCACGCCTTAGTGAGCAGGTACAAAACCTGGGAGTGTGTTTGGCATTGGCCATTGCTTCCAAGCCTCCAGTGTATCCTTGCCACCCCAGATGAAGGTCAGGAGAGGTGTGCAGCCTTGCAACACAAGTCCATGTGTATAAACTGCACAAAACAAATGATTTTTCAAAATTAACTGAGGGGAAGGCTTCTTTGTCCATAATGTGTGGATGGAACCCATTGTAATTGATTTACTTGTGTTCACAGGTATGACTAACCTAAATAATTATAAAATTATATACTGTATATTCTTATGGATGTGTAATCCTTGAATCATGTTGACTGTGTTGTTGCAATTTCCTTTCTTATCAAGACAAAATGTCTAAGCTATGCCTCTTTATCTTCCTTCTTAATTTCAGAGACTTTAAGTTGTAAAGTCTTATGATAGTAGAGCTACTCCAGCATTCTGAATTCTAAATGAACTCTCAGTCTGGTGGGAATTAGCCTCCTTGTCTCTCTGTCTCTTTGGATCATCTAAAGGCCCGATCGTAAGTCATTTATTCAGAAATACAGCTGCACCCCTGAAGTCTACTGCTCTGAATTAGGCAGAAACTCATGCTTTATTAAGCAATGGGTCCATAGATTATTGATTAGAGTCTTGGCCATTTCTCATCACACTGCCTCTGTTGGCTTGCCTTCTTCTCCTAGTGCATCCTGGTGCACTATGTGTTCTGACACCTTTCTTTCATAGACAGCATTAAACTTTTCAGCAAATGGTGCTACAGTAGCTCTTTTAATGGATAGGACCTGTTTTGGAGATTCTCTGACATGACATTTAATATATATATATATATATATATATATATATATATAATATACTGTTACTTTATATGAAGAACACAACACACAGTTCTTGGGACTTATAAATCAAGAACCCCACCATCTTTCTCAGCCAACAACATCCTTATCTCTCTCAGAGATAGCTCGATTAGCAGATCTCATCTCTTCACCGCAGAAGCAGTGCTTTAGCCAAATGAGCCATTTGGGGCCTATAAGCTAAAAAGTTAAGTCTCTTGTTGGAGAGCAGAATGGAAAATGACTCATGCATTACCCTTTTAACGTTTTAACCATATAACACTGGAAGCCAGATTTTCCAGGCATACATTTAGCAGATTAATGAACAAAATTGCAATGTAAGACATTTATAGTTTTGTCTTAGGCTTGATGCAGGGAAATAAGCAGACCTTGTGCACCATTAGAAGCATGAATTTTAAATTCAATAAAAAGTTTAATAACAATGTAATCTACACAGATGATTTTGTCAGTGACAAATTTTGGGAAAAGGGGGGTTGGAGCATTATGTCTGATTGGTGGGTGTCTTTTAAAAAGTCATATGTAAAAATGGGTCCATATATCTGATGAAAGGAATAGTGCTTGGTAATTTGATGAAAACAGGCAGAAGATTGGGAAAGGTTTTCAGTTGTAGGGTTTATCTTATTCACACATTAGGAGCATAGTGCCCACTGGTTTCTATGTAAGAAATCAAAGTAGCTGCAGTATAGAATCAGTGAGTAATCTTTACCATTACTCTTTTCATTATTAGAGCTTGCAGTATAATTGGGAAGGTCAATTTCAGGGAAGTGGTAGCTCAGTTGTTAAGACTTTGGACTCTTGCTTGGAAGGTTGAGAGTTCAAATCTCAGCATTACCACTGCTTAACCCTCAACTGCTCAGTTGTATAAGTGAGATAACAATAAGGGTATCTGCCAAATGCCATAAATGTAGTGTAAATGACAATATAGTGGTATGGTATCATATAGGCATGTTCATTTCTAGCAAAAGAATTGATTAAGAAAGACATACAGAGAGATGACTCCTTTATAGTATAGAGGAAGAGTGATGTCTATGTGTCAAAATATGCTTAATTGTTTACATAAGAATGCATACATCCTATAGATTGCATTGGAACTATTAAGTGAAGTTAACTGCCTTGCAAAACAATTGAACACCCTTATAAGTCATCAGATTTATCTTGATTACACTTACATAGATTGTTCCAGACAGTATTTTTATTGCAAACCAATATGCTCTTACAGTAAATTTTAGAAGGTAAAATTCCTTACTTGTCAGCAGATCTTAAAAAATAAATAAAAAACGGTAAATGCTCTTTATATAAGTATTCATCCCCTTCAGACTAGAACTTGGTAGAACCACCTTTTACTGCAAACAGCTTTAGGTCTGTTGGGATAAGTTACTATAGCCTGCACACTGTTTGGGAGTGACTTCTTCTTGGCAGTTTTGCTCCTGGTTCTTCGGGTTGGTTGGATGTTGTTTGTTGACTACAGTTTTCAAACAGTGCCACAGATTCTGAAAGGGATTGAGAGGTGGACTTTGACTTGACCACCGTAGAACATTCACCGTTATCTTTATAACCACTCCTGTGTTGGTTTGGCCTTGTGCTTGGAACCATTGTCCTTCTGAAATGTGAACCTTCTCCCAAGGTTTAGTTACTGTTAGCAGACTGAAACAGGTTCTCTTGTAATATCGTGTATTTTGCGCCATCCATTCCCTCTTCAAGTTTTGACAAGTCCAGGGAATGAAGGATGAAAAGCATCCACAGATCACGATGCTACCACCACCATGTTTCACTGTAGGGATGGTGTTAATTAAGGTATGGGCTGTGTTATGTTTGTGCCACACATAGTGCTTTGAAACTTGTCTCAAATACATATCACATTCTTGGTGTCATCACACCAAAAAATCACATACTCACTAGGTCACTCTTGTGCTTTCATATGGCTTTTCTTGAGAAAAGGTTTCTTCTTAGTCACTCTCTCACACAGTCCTTAGTTATGCGGAGCTCATGAAACGGTTGTCTGTTGCACCTTCACTCCATTCTCAGCCCCCCCCCCCCCCAGGCTTGTCTAGGTAGTGTCCAATTCCTCACTATTGACCCAACAGTGCTTACTGGAATGTCCAACCTCTTAGATATAATTTTACACCCTATTCTATTATCTTATCGTTAACTTTGAATGCTCCTTAGTCTTAATTTTCACTCATTTCCTTCAGAATTTTTTTTGAAATACATTAATATTGACTTTGAAAATTCACGGTGAGAGAACATGAGTTTGCAACAAAAATGCTACCAGGAATAATATGTACATTTATCATTTGTTATTCAGACAAATCTCATAAATTCCAGGGGGGTTGTATACTTGTGCAAGCCACTGCATCTTCAACCTGAAAACTCTTTGCTTATCTATCTCCCAACACACATCAGCCAGACTTACAGTCCTGTCTCCTGTAACAACAAACATACCTTTACTATTAGTTTCACTGTAGTTACTGAATAATTCATTCTAATAATTTACTGATATGTTTTAAGACAAATAAATGAATAATAAGTTGGGAGTGTAAGGGATATTCTATCTATAACATGTAATTGATGCTTATTATACTCATCATATTTATGGTACACTCACAAAGTGGGCAAATGTAGCTATCTAACTCAGGTGTCAAATTTTGTAGTTTACTAACTTCTTGGATTACTAGAGCAATGACACACAGCAGGTCATGATTCGTAATGTACTTTCTAAATCCACACACTTCAGTGTTAGTAATGTGTCCTGGACCCGATTTCTTTATATGCCTCTTGTTTAATATATTTTTACTGCAATTTTGTAGTACAGTTTTGTAATATCCGTTAACAAATGCTCTCTTTTTTATTTAAACCTAAGTTTTTTTGACTTTACACTTCAGTGAGTCAGTTAGACAAACCTTATGAAAACAGACGATGTATTTTGGGTTACTGTGCAAGGACATGGTGCAAAGCCACTGGTAGGAGGATTAGAGTCTTACTGTTGTAGACCAAATAGACAAGCTGTACTTTATTTAGTTTCTGTGTTTGTGACATCGAGCTTTGTCAGGTCTGATTTCCTTTGCACAATACAAGCACCAGAAAAGCACTCCAGGCACCAATAAAAAAATTACACTGAGTGCAGAGACTTAAACCGATACCACCTGACACTCTTTTATGGGAGTCTTTCAAATAAACCCCACCAAGTGAACTTAATTAGAATACAATTATGTGAAATTTCTTACATATTTAATGTCCCATGCCTTCAAGCTGGCATCACTCCTGGACCACAATGAAGAGATGAAGAGCTCTGTTCAAGCAGAGCAATATCAAATGTGATTTCTCATATAAGTATCACAAAAAGAGAGTGTTTCAAGCGATATATAAAAAAAATCTCTAATTCTAGGTAACACAGACTATGTACTGTACAGCCTGTAGAGGCATCAAATAGGAATTCCTCACTGTATGATGCAATACAGTACTCTGCAAAAGTCTTAGGCACATGCAAAGAAATGCTGTAAAGAAAAGATGTGTTTGAAAATAATAAAATTAAACGAGCAGAGCTGTAAACTGTAGACTTTCTGGAGACTTTGCCTGTCGCACTTGCTTCTGTTTTTGCAGCAAAACCCAGTAGCCTTCATTATGTTTTTGTTGTTTTTTTTTTTTTGTCTTAAAAATGGTTTGTTATGTAATATGTTGCTTTCTTTACTGACATTTTTTTCACTGACAATTTTGTTTTTTGTTGGAAAAGTAATGTTTGGAAATGTAAAATGTTTTTGTACTGATTCAATAATGCAGAAGCCATAAAATAAACAAAATCTATAACATAATTTGTGCAATACTGTGTATGCCCTTCAAAGTGCATTAGTAGCACACCACATCTCTGGCATCTCTTGCATTATGCCATATAATCACATTCATAATCTCTGCTAGAAGAGAACAAATAGGTTTCCCTATTTTGAGAAAAATCAATGCTAGAAAACATGCAGCACCCATTTTAATATTGTGTTGTTTACTAGCTCTCAAAAAGATGTCAGTAAACCTTGGTCCATGTTTTGTAGAGTTCAAAGCTGAACCTGCTACCAACTTGGATTCACAGCAAGGGTCTTATTTTCAAATTCCAATGACATTTTTCCTGTTCATCAATTTCATGTTTTTTATCTGTTTGACTGAACTTGCATTTGGCTGGAGTGTGTGTAAATTTGAGCATTCAACAACATGAAAAATGCTTGATTTGGAGATAAATAATCAAAATCAACATCATCAAAATGATAGAAAGCATAGTTAGTAGAGTAATTTAAGTACGATCTTTGAGTAAATTTGTATGTAAAGGTTAATCTAAAACAAACTGAAAATAAAACTGGATTTACAACAGTTTTGTAATTGATGATTTTCTTCATATTCACATGTGTATGCTGATAAATGGCAATCACCTATAAATTACCAAGAGAGAGAGACAGAGATAGGGAGAGGGAAACACAGATTATTGTCACATAATGGTTAAAGACAATGTACATTGTGTTGCACAGTGTCAGCACGGACTCGGGCAAGGCTAGCTGTGACAGTATAACTAAAAAGGAGTGCCAGAAGGTAACACAGACATGAGGGTGCCCTGGGACATAAAGCAGCCAGCCTCTCCACCATCAACAAACCTGAGTGAACGAGTGATGGGGGGCATCCCAGTTCACCAAAACAGTCTATGCCTGTGAACCTAAGAAAAAATTATTATCAAAAGGTTTTGACTAAACAAATATCTTTTCAGCCTAGACCTAAACACTGAGACTGTGTCTGAGTCCTGAAAACTAACTGGAAGGCTGTTCCATAACTGTAGGACTATCTAAGAGAAAGCTCTGCCCCCTGCTGTAGCCATCACTATTTGAGACACCAACAAACAATCTGTACCTTTTGACTGAAGTACGTAGGTCATAAAAGACCAGAGGTTCGCTCAGGTACTGCAGCACGAGACCATTCAGTGCTTTATAGGTCAATAGTTGTATTTACTTGGGAGCCAATGCAGTGTGGATAAGATAGGGGTGATGTGGTCATATATTTTTGTTTTTAGCACCTACTGGAACAGACAGTAAGGCATTACAATAATCCAACCTAGAGGTAACAAAAGCATGAACTAGTTTTCTGCATTGTGGAGTGACATTATATTTCTTATCTTAGCAATATTTCCGAGATGAAAGAAGACTATACTAGCAATATTATCTATATGAGCTTCAAATGAAAGACTGGAGTCAATAATCACACCAAGGTCTTTTACTGCTGCACATGATGAAACAGAAAGGCCATCCAGTGATACTATGTAATCAGGAAGCTTACTTCTAGCTGCCTGTGGTCCTAGTACAAGTACTTCTGTCTTATCAGAATTAAATAGAAGGAAGTTAATTCCAGTGTTAATTCCAATATACAGTGTCTAATGTCCTTTACACATTCCTCAACTTTATTAAGCTGGTGTCTGTCTGTCATCAGGCCTTGCTGAAACATAAAACTGTGTTATCAACATAACAGTGGAAGCTAATACCATGTTTATCAATAATTTTGCCCAGAGGTAGCATATATAAAGAAAAAAAGCAGTGGCCCTAAAATAGAGCCTTGCAGAACACCAAACTTTACCTTTTTATGTGTAGAGAAGACACCATTTACATCTACAAACTGATAACGATCAGTCAACTAAGACCTGAGCCAGGAGAGGGCCGTTCCTTTAACTCCAACAATATTTTCTAGTCTATCAAGTAGAACAGCATGATCAGTGGTGTCAAAAGCTGCACTAAGGTCAAGCAACACAAGCAAGGAGACACAACCCTGATCAGAGGCCAGTAGTAGGTCATTTACCACTTTAACCAGTTCTCTCTTTTTACTATGATGGGGCCTAAATCCTGACTGATACACTTCATGAATGTTATTTGCAAGTATGTGCATAGCTGCTGTGCTACAACCTTTTCTAGGATCTTGGAGATAAATGGGCGGTTTTGATAGTTGGACAGCTGACAGGGGTCTAGGTCAGGTTTTTTAATCAGGGGTTTCATAACATCTAGTTTAAAAGATTTTGGTACATAGCCAAACTTAAGGGAAGAATTGATTATTTTTAGAAGAATTTCAATTGTTTCTGGTTTGAAGAAAAATGTAGGTAAGGGATCTAGTACACAAGTTGATGATTTTGATGAGGAAATCAGTTGAGTCTCTCCAAGGAGAGTAAAACATTCTATTCTCTGATCTGATATAATTATACTATTATGTACAGGGTTAGTTATAAAACTGTCTGGCTTTAAATTTATAGTTTGAATTTTATAGTTCAGGAGACTCTCCTTCTATGCTGTTTGAAATACTACCAATTTTGTTTACTTTCTAACTCAAAGTTCACGGTTCTTTATTTGTCACATACATATTACATACATGTGATGTAATGTAGTGAAATGTTGTTCCTTAGTTCCATTAATTTTTGAGTGGTCTGTTTCTTGTGTGATGTATGCCAGGGTGTGTGTATAACAGGGTGGTAGTTTTTTCCTCCCTAATTATTATTATTATTATTATTATTATTATTATTATTATTATTATTATTATTATTATTATTATTATTATTATTTTAAGTGGAGCTACCTTATCTAGCATGTAGCGGAACGTTGACTCTAAGCATTCAGTTACCTGGTCAAGTTCTGGGGTCAGATGGTGATCCAATTATAGTTGATAACTCTGGGAGATTACTGATAAAACTGTGCAGTAGCTGACGTGAATGAACGTTTGATGTGGTAGTGTGGCAAGGTGCATACATTATGACTAAGACACTATTTAAATGAGATGAGATAATGATCTGAGATAGCTTCAGACTGGGGATATGTGACTATATTTTCTGTATTTAATCTGAATGTTAGTATTAGATCAAGAGTGTGACCACCATTATGAATGGGTCCTATTATGTTCTGATTAACCCCTACTGAATCTAGAACGGATACAGCCGCTGTTCTCAGAGGGTCGTCCGGGTTATCAGAATGAATATTAAAGTCTCCAACAATTAATGCTTTGTCTAAAGAAACAACCAGGTTTGAGATGAAATCCACAAATGCACAAAGGAATTCAGAATCTGGCCATGGCGGATTGTAAATAATAATTAGGTGAATCAACTGGGTAGACATATTTTTTTGCTAAAATTATTTCTAAAATTATTTAATTTGTGTGTATTTAAAATAAGCGATTTGAACTTGACATCATAATCCATGTATAAAAATGCAGTTAGATTCATAGGCAATTGCTTGAAGTTTATGTTAATTAGTCTTCTTATGCACAATCTTATACACACTCAAGTGCAGGAGTAGGATACAAAAGTATTTCCAAATTTACAGGTTTTCATAAATACCAAATTTCTTGTGTAAATTCGCTTTTTTTTTTTTTGAGTGATGCAAATGCAAAACCACAGTTTACTATCATTATTATTATTATTATTATTATTATTATTATTATTATTATTAATATACAATGGCCATTTTTGTGTCATGGCACACTTACAGTTTAGCTCCAACCTCCAAATTGACCTGTCTGTAATTTTCTAATCCTTAAGACTTGTTCAGTTAGCTGGTTAGCTTGTTCAGGAGTATTTGATTAATTATTTGGATGTTGGAGCTAAACTCTGCAGATTCACTGTTACCAGTCAAATCTAGTACCATTTAAGCCTCACTGACAAGCATAAGCTATTGTATGTCAATCATAAACATAAGTATTGTAAAATAATGTTCATTTTTAAAATTATTTATGCTTATATTACATCTATTCATTTCTCAAATTGCATGAATAATGTAGGCTTTTCCCCAGAATTCTACTAATCCTAGCTCTGTAACCAATTTTTACAGCAGAATGCTACTATAGAAGACTTATATCATTGAAAAGTCAGTTTTGTATGTGGTCCTCTACCAGAGATATTCAACCCGAAAGTGAGGGGAATTTTTTTAAAAAATTGCACTTTCTCGTCATCATAAAAAAATAAGTTCTAAGCCTAAAGAACAAGAATCTGCAAAATATTTATTTATGTACATGTACTTTGTAATGTGCTCTAGAGGAGCTAAGACCATCCTGAGCTGAGATATTGAGGTTTCTGTAAACAGCTCTATAATAACCTAAATTTGTTGTGGGCCATGACACTAAGATGGCCATCGTAGTTAAACCAAGTAAAATTAAAATAAAAAAAAATGTGGTTTTGCTATGCCAATACATAATCACTTGTGAATGCCAATTAATATCAATTTAAAATGGTCAAGCAACCTGTATTGGCCCACTTGAGATGGAATGACCCTCATATAAATGATTTACCTATAAACCCATTTGTATCCAAATTGATAATGAGGCCCATTGTTGTTAATCACAATTACGCACACAGGAGGCTCAAACTAAAAAGGGGTTTTAGTGTCAACTTGTAATTTAAATGTGAATCAAAATGCACCGACATGGATCTTTATCACCCCGTTAGTCCATTAATTGAGTAATTGAAGCATTTGCCTACAAGAAGCAACATGTAGAGCTGGGTGTGGTGTTTTGGGCAGAAGGGCTTTTCAAAGACATTTAGAGATCTTAGCATATTTGTAAGTTATTATATAACTGAATATCAGACATGACAGTCTGTTTTTTATTCATTGATTTTCAGTAAGCGCTATATCTTGTTCAAGGTCATGGTGGCTACCAAGCCTATCCTGGGAACACAGGGAACAAGGCAGGGATACACACTGGATGGGATGTCAGTCCATTGCAGAGCACCATGCAAACAATCATTCATACCAAGGAGCTATTTAGCATTTCAACTATTTTTTGGAGGTAGGAAAAAACTGACATGGACATGGAAAGGACATGCACCAACAATACCCTAAGCTCAGGATCTTTCAGCAGTTTGTTTATATTAAGTATGAATTAGTTGATTTGGCCTGGCTAGAAACCTGGCTCACCTTTATTTGTAAATAATACCTGGGTTAGTACCCTGTGATGGGCTTAAAACCACAAACCTGAGAGCAAGAGTCCCATGCGCTACCAACTGAGCTAGCCAGGCACCCTAGATAAATGAAAGTGATTAATTGATATACAGTACATTTTGCACTTGTGACAAAATAGTTATATTCATTGTATATAAGGTGCTTCAAATAAGTTGTATGTAAACGTTTATTCTATGAGACTGGGTTGGCACAAAATTTGAAAGTAGCACGACTCTAACCATAGGCCATGGTTCTGCAAGGGAAAACAAAACATTCATAACCACAGCAGGCTCTCCTGTGTAATTGAGAAGGCTTTTCTTTATTGCTGACAAACTACAATGTGTGTAATTAACTTGGAGCTATTGGGGCACAGCTCTAAGAGCAAGCCTATTCGTTATGATGTTTCTATCTCAGCAGCTGTGTTTTTACTTACAGTTGCACAATTAAAGAATGGAACCTGACACGGGTGTCTGGCATTCTCCATCTGCTTGGGTGTTTTTTTGGTTTGTTTTGCTGAGATGGCTCCACCTGAGAGTTCTAGGATCCAATAGGAGACCAAATTTTTCATCAATTTTAAATATAATATTTTAAAATAAGTTTATCAACAACACATATATAAGCTTAAAGGCACTTTGGCATAGACTCTTTCTGTCTCTAGAACTGTACTGAAGGGATGACCACCCCACCATTCTTCCAAAGATATTACCTCAGTTGATGATTTAATGATGATGGTGTTCAATGGTCGCATAGGTTTTCAATTGGGCTGTCAGCTGGTGACTATGAAGACCATAGCATGTGATTTACATAATTTCCATCCTCATCAAACCATTCAGGGAGCCCTTATGCTCTGTGGATGGGGACGGAGTCATCCTGGATGACACCACACCCATCGGGTTTCATCACAGGATAAACATGATCAGTCTGAAGAGCTTTGTATTGATTGGCAGTGTATTTTACTAACAATATCAACAAACAATATTATAAGGCATAAGATATTGCTATCATCATGGCTTTTAGGAGTAAACAATAGTTTGCATCGCAAATGTCTGCAAAAAGAGCTGCCCAACCCAATACAATTTTATTCTGCTCCATTTATTGTTTTGTTTTTCAGTATATCACATTGGAGAGCTTAATTTTAAGTTCTTGAGTTCTCACATCCTCAGTTCCTTTGTACCTTTGTTAAGGGAGGAGGAAAAAAAGAACACCTTTCCTGGAGCTTGTTTTCGTCAATTTGTTTCCATTTAACCCTGCTAGAGTTCAGGCTTTGCTTCATTGTGTCTGGGGCCACGATTTAATGCTTTACAATATCTGTTTGTATTTACTTAATGGGTGGGCTTGGAAAGGGTCTGGCACTCAGTAATCCTTTGCTTTCAATTACTGATCACAGCTTGGCTCTGCCACCAGATAGGAGAAAAGGTTATTCTTAGAGTGCTACCCCCAGCTCCCCCTCCACCTCTCCAACCAGAGAATGCTGCTTCTGCATTTGAAACTGCAGTTCATGCTAAGCAGTTCATTTCTCTTCACATTAGTGTGATTTTCCAGGAACACTGCTTTTGTGGAAATCAAGGGTAAATTTTTTTTTTGGACAACAAATTCCCACCTGCGTTGAACAAATATGCCCCTCTGTACCCAATGATGTGGTTGTAATTTACTGAGGTACAGTTTGAGTGCACCTGAACTTGTAGGGATTTATTAAGGAGCCTGATGCTTCTAGAGCAGTGGTTCTCAATCTGTGGCATATTTTAACTCATACTTACAGACCCCCCAATAATATGCATCTATTAATATATAATTAAAATGTATATGATGTATAATAATAATAATAATATTTAAAAACCTAGTTTACACTACATATTTTTATAAACCAACAAGTGTCAAATTAAAAGTTTCAGTTCAGTAATTAGATTCGATATACTGCCTGCTATTCATATAGCTTTAACATTAACAGTGACATTTTTGTACATTGACATTAACATTGACCTAGAGGTTTAATTTTACCCATCAATGTTAAACAGTTTTTGCAGGTTGGGGTGAATAGTAAAATGTTCACACATTTTATTGCTAACATTACACTTGACTTGATTATCACCCTGACCTATCATTTGTTTAACTCATCACTGTTGGACACAATGCAAACTTTGCAAACCTTCCAGAATGAGCAAGCTATGCTACATTACTGACAGAGTTGTGAATGCACATGACTAATCATATAGATAAATTTTAAAAGGCCTGAGCTTTTCTGAAATTTAATGGGCCTAAAAATGTTTTTAAAGTATATTCTGAAATATTTAACAAAAATACTACTTGTGCTTATGTTAAATATTTTTCTGCAATGAGGGATGCAGAGCAGGCCAAAGTTTGTTTTGGTTGTCAATTCCAATAGCTCACACCTTGCATACAACATCCCTACCCCACCCTTCAACCCACAGTCATGTTGTTTTTATAGTAAGAATTAGATATAATTATCAAGAGCTTCTTTTCGACCTACTTCCTCTAGGTTGTTGTCTTTCAGAGTACAACTTATCAAGAAGTAGAACACAACAAAAGAAAACCCCACTTGACTTGTTTAGGTTGGGACTCTTATACCCTGCAATACTCTTAGCATCTGTTTGCCTCATTTATCTCTGTCAGTTTGCCTGTCATATGTAAAAAGATGAATCGAGCTTCTCTCTCCCCTCATTATGTTGGTAGTCAAAACAGCAAGGAGCCTAGCAGTAATTAGCTTTTGCGTCTCAAAACTACAACCACCTATTGAAATGCTGTCATGCCTGTTGGACAGAAACCCAGGGAAATTTAAGTTCTCGTTACACAATACTTTGAGCCTCACCAAACTTCACCATCAAAAGATGAGCTAAGCCACGTCACAAATATCAAAGCATTGCAGAGAATGTGAACTAGGCTCAACTGAGTTGCAGTTCCATTGGGCTGTGTACACCATGCATAGAACATTTACAGAGTTTGGAGACTGCGCTTAACTACGAACTGTCAAGTCAGCAATCTGAATACCTGTTTGGAATCTCACCTATCCCTTGAAATAACCCAGACTCGCACTCACTCGTTGCAATGTCTTGCTCCAGATTCTATTGTGTGATGTTATAGAGGGCCACACCTCCAACAATTTAGTTGGAGTGGTACTAATTAGTGAAGTGAAGTGACTTGTGGCCAAGTATGGTGACCCAGAATTTGTGCTTTGCATTTAACCCATCCAAGTGCACACACACCCAGAGCAGTGGGCAGCCTTTTCTTTTGTTTGCAGCACCCAGGGAGCAGTTGGGAGATCAGTACCTTGCTCAAGAGACTCACCTCAGTCATGGTATTGAGGGTGGAAGAGAGCGCTGGTCATTCACTCCCCCCCACCATTAGGCCATGACTGCCCCAAAATATATATATGAAAGTGTGTGTAAATTCTCCCTTGTCTGATCTAATGGCTGTATCTGTGTAGTTGGTCTCTGGGCCAATGAGTCAAATAGTAAACCAGAACTAGCAGACGATGGCTTCGATCCATCGACCTCTGGGTTATGGGCCCAGCGCGCTTCCGCTGCGCCACTCTGCTAATCACGCACCCCAGATGGGACTACAAACCCACAATCCCTGGCTTAGGAGGCCAGTGCCTTATCCATTAGGCCACTGGGGCACTTGGATCCTTGCACCAGACCCCTCATAACTCACCTTGACAAATACAACAGAGATTTAGCCAAATGTCAAGGTTTTCTGTTACAATACTCACTATAGTTTGTCTCTCAAACCATAAAGCTAACCAAAATAAAATGTTGTATTGATGATGTATGGCTAAATGAAAGTGAAACTAGGAGTACCTTGTTGAATTGTTCCATAGTGTGTTTGACCATACACCCAATGGCAAAAAGCCAGACAAATGCCTATTAACCCTGAAACAAGAATGCTTAAAAACAGAAAAGGGGACAATTCCCCCTCGAGAATCCATCATCAGAAAGAACTAAAGAAGTGCCTATTACTGTGCAATGCCCCAAATGGCCTGCTCAAAAAACAGCTTTTTGTTGTGGACAGCACATGGGAGAATGACAACAAACTAATGTAATGAGTACATCCTATGCCATTTCTGCTAAACCATTACATATACTGGTTGGACCATGCAGACATTGCATTCTCCCTTTCAGTACTCAATATGAAAGTGATCTTGAACATAGCTCATCAGATTCCCATGCAACCCTTGAAGGGTTCAATCTGTGTACAACCATTGGATTAAAAACAAGTCCATGAGGGAGTCACCATGCACCAAAACAATTACCCTGCACATAGACACAAGTGCCATCAATACTGAAGTAAGCTCTCTCCTCATCACAGAATAGACGTTGTGTCAATTATTGTGGCCATAACCAAATCACAGACATAAGTTCCATTATCCACTGCCCTTTGTGCCCTCAGACTTTGACGTCCACACTGTATATAATCCCATCAGTATCTGAGGATGATTAGAGTGGAAGATAGCTTGCAGTACTGGCCACTGATGAATGCCATATGGCTTGGTCATTGCCCCCTCAGTCTTCCAGGCGTTTGTAAATTATGTTCTCTGGGACATGTTTGGTAAACTTGTTATAGCCTGTGTATACAATATTCTGATATATTCTAATTCTCTACAGAACAAGCTACAAAATGCCAAGCAAGTCTTGAAAAGACTTCAAGCCAATATCTTTTTCATTAAAAGAGAAAAATGTGAATTCCACAGACCAGATCATAAGGGCTAACTCTGGGGCAATGAGCTGGGGCAATTCTTGAAATGCCATCATGACAGCTGGTGCAGTTCCTCTCACAAACACAATACATTTACAGACAATGGGCCTCATTTATCAAGCTGAATTATGAATGGATTTATGTGTAAATTTTTACACAAGAAATCTGGTGTTCATGAAAATCATGTAAATTTGGATAAACAGTCATTTTCTACACATGCTTCTGTGTTGTGCTGGGAATGCACTTACAGGTGATCGATATATGCGCATGAGTATGAAGAAAATCAGCCTTTGTAAAACCTTTGCATATCTGGCAGAAATCTTTTCTTTTATTTGGCTTAGGCAAACCACTACACACAGCTTTACTAAAATATTAATAAATGAGGCCCAGTGTCTTTTGACTTTGTACTTATAAACATGAAAAAGTATGCATTCATAAGTATAAGCAAAGATTTAAAAAGTGTCTGGAATTCACAAATTAACATTTGTACTTTGTTGCAAAGCAATTGTTGTCAATTACAGATTCAAGACATCTACTGTATAAGTAATTGGTCTCTTGTAACATCATGGTTCAATTTTGACCCATTCTTCTTGACAAATTGTCTTAATTTCTGCAAGGTTAAGAGGGTCCCACTGATGGACTTGAAATTTTAAAATCCTACATAAGTAAAGTAATGAGATTGGCTAGGCCATGCAAGCACCTTTACCTTCCTTTTTTAGAAACCAGTCTTGAGTTATTTTCGCAGTATGTTTGGGGTTGTTTCCTTGTTGAAATGTCCATCTTCTCCCCAGATTCAGTTTCTTGGTCGATAAGATTAAATTCTCTTCTAATATGTCCCGGTACATTGCTCTTTTCATGTTTCCTTTGATGAGATGTAATGGACCAGCACCATTTGCAGAGAAACAGCCTGATATCATGATGCTCCCACCTCTGTATTTGACTGTGGGTATAATGTTCTTTGGATCATACGCACAACCTTTCTTTCTCATAACACGACGAGCTAAATCATTGCCAAAGAGCCCTATTTTTGTTTCATCTTTTGTTCCAATAGAGTTCTGATTTATCTAAATGCTTTTTACATGGGTTGTACAAACAGAGATGAGTGCAGTGCAGTTCAGTTTGCTGCATAAATGTTGTTCCTGCTGCTTTCAGGTCATCCTGCAATTCTCCAGGTGACTGCTGGCTTCTCTCTTTCCTTCCTTATCATTAGTCAGAGTTAAATCTTAGTACTAATCTAAGATTTAGTAAAATCTTGCATGGTGCACGTGTCCAGAGACAAGTAGTTGTGGTTCCATGAAATTTCCATGCATATTAGTTTTTTTTTTTGTTTGTTTTGTTTGTTTGTTTTTTACCATTCAAGTGTTATAAGGTTGTCCCTGAGAATTTTAGGAAGCTTCTTCACATTCACCATGGTTCCTGCAATTTGCTTGTGATTTGTATTTATTTATATATTTATATATTTATTTATTGCAGCTTTTATATATAGAACTTGAATTATTTTCATGTAACCTTTACATATTTATTTTTATAGTGTGTTTTTGTTCATATTTATAAATACAAATCAAAAGACATTGCATGTAAATTAGTGGATATATGCACTGGAAGTATTAAAATATAAGTATTAAATATATAAATAGTAAACATCAAAAAGCAAAAGTGCAGAATAGTTATTTCTATGAAATCAGAATTCAATGCACCATTTGTCAGCCCATCTAACACCTCTCCAATAATTCTGAGCTTACCAACCACTACTATTCCCATAGAACCCAACCCCCCAAAAAGCACCATCAGTATGAAGGAGATCTCACACTCACCTCCACAAACTTACACAAACTTCCATACATCACTAGACCCAGGCAAATAGCCATAGGAATATAACCCCTGAATTCAGGCCCAGTGAAAGGGTTTAGCTATCAAATTGAGATCTTTGGCTTCGCCTACCCTGCTACAAGTGATTCGCTACTTAGAACAGACAGTATAGAATCTCACCCTGTTATCATACCTCTCTGCTCAGACTGATGGCCCCTGGGCCCTTGGCATGAGACAGTACTTCATTCCATAGTTTTAGTCCATGTGGGTTAACTCAGCCAGGTTTGACTACAGTTTTCAGCAGCTTTCTAGATTTCCAAAAGAGTTTCAAGGGCCTGGGCCTTCTTGGTTCGTAGCTCAGGTTTATTTTCATTTACGCATAAATCGTTTGCTTTTTTACTAAAGATTTCCTTGGAGAGGAACCTTGATGAGTTCAACTTTTTTTGTGGGCTTTGCTGTTGCAAAGCTGGCAGTTTTATGGTTTGGCCTGAGAGATCGACAGGGCTCTGTTGGGGGTGCAGTCCGGCTGCTCAACTCTCCATAGCTAATCCTTTTGCCTCTCTCCGCATAAGGTGTTCGAGCGTGTGTTAACGCCTACTGTTCTGGAGTCAAAGCTTTGCCATGGGGCATTCTTCAGGTCAGAGGAAATAACAGGTTATCGCTTGTCGGGCTTTTGGTTAAGATCAAGTGCAGTATCTGTTTAATGTCTGATATATCCTCCATTCGAGGACTTTATATTAAACCGATTTTTAGAGCAGGGAGCTGAAAGAGAGGCTTGCTCCGTCCGCTTTGACCATTGACCTGGTATTGCAGTACCTCCAGGAATGGTGCACTTTTTCAAAATGTTAAAAATAAGTAAATAAATAAAGAGCTAAGAACCTTGCTTTTTTCACATCCCTGGCTAGCAATTCAACTGCCACCACCTATTTCACCTATTTCTCCGGGAACACCACAAAGACCAGAACAATAGGAACAGCTAGAGTGAAGTAAGGGATAGAACTCCAGACCCACAGACAGTGGCTTAAACAGTGAGTGAGTGAGTGAGTGGGAAAGAATGGCTATCTCTATAAGTGATCTCATGAGTAAAGTTCTTGCAAATGTACAATGCCTTTTCCTCATCATGAGACACAAAGTGCCTGATGAAAACAACACAACTAAACAAAATGTGCCAGAGAATATACCTTTAAGCATTAGAAAACAATTATAGGGATTTACTAAGCATGGGGTAAAAAATGACCAAATGACAGGTGCTTAAATTATTTTTCTAGTGGGCATGACAATAGATTTTTTCTTCCTACTAAACTAGTATTCCAGGATCAACCTGAACATCACAGCAAGACTGAAGTTTTCTATCTGTAATTAATTTAAATGACATCCATCACAGCCCTGAGGGTGCATCACCAGGGCCAGTTCAGAGATCTGGCCAGTTAATTAAACTTTATTACAGTTGGCTATGAAATACATCATCCAGAACAGTGCTGAACTGAAGGATGAGATGCAGACGAAAGGCAGTGAAAGAACTGGCTACAATATAGCACTGTTGTCTGGCACTGCTATTGTTTAGCCAGCACGTGTCTGTGCTCTGAGCCAACTCCAAGTGTGTTTCCTGATATGAGGGCCCACAGTAGGTTTTTCTTGCCAACAGATGAAACAATCATAGGCTGAAATCTGGTCCAAACCTTCACAGGGCCTGTTTTTTCATGCACTGATATGTGTTGTGCCCTGAACAAGAGATCCAACCCTAGATAATTAAAATTTAATATGCCAGACTCTGGAAATAAGGTATGTAAATGTAGGTAGGCACAATAAAATATGAATGTGAAGAAGCAAACTAAGGAGAGTAGCTTGAGAAACACTATTTAGTAGCTTGGGAAACACATTTCTGAACAAATCAAGTGGAGGTACATTAAGAGAGCTTCTCAAAGACTTTAATTTTAGTCCTCATGTAATACACCTGATCAAGGTAGTCAATATTTTCCTGTTCTGACTCAGTCATCTAGCCATCACAATTTGGCCCTTGCTCAAAGTTGTGCAGATCCTTACACTTGCCCATTTTTCCTGCGTCCAACACATCACCTTCGAGAACTGGCTGTTCACTTGCTGCCTAATATATCCCACCCTTTGTGCCACTGTAACGAGATAATCAATAAGATCAATAAGATAAGATATTCACTTCATCATGTGTTTGCCAGGGCCTAGAAGGCAGATTTAACTTTGTGCAGACCTTGGGTAAGAAGCCTAGGTAAGATGTTTTGGGAAAGGGTTTTGGTATGTGGACAGTTGAGGACTGAACCTAGAAGAGACACCTGTGTATGCACATGAATGAAGCTTCCTCTTCTCCAAGTTTGTGCCTGCTTGCTTCTTTATTAAGGAGAAAATAATTCATAATCAATCACTAAGAACAATGTATTGTTTCAAGGTGGGAGGAAACTGGAGAAACTCAAGAAAACGTACATGGACACTGGGAGTAGATGCAAAACTCCACACATACACTGCCCTCCAAAAGTTTGGAAACGCCTGAACAAAATAGGGTTTTTGGGCAATATCAGCATAAATCCTCTTTAGTTAGTGACCATTTTGCATTGATAATAAGGGAAAACACTAGGCATCCGAGCAGTCAGTTTATTCAAACATTGACTTGATATATTACTCCAAGCCTCCTGGAGGATTGCCCAAAGATGA
>CM040979.1:3022812-3040335 GCA_022985145.1 Pangasius djambal
GGGTTAAGGTCAGGTGATTGGGCAGGCCACTCCATGATAGACAAGACACCGGCTCGGATGCCTAGAGTATGTAGAGCTGTAATAGCTGCTAATGGGGATTTCTTTGATGAATCCAAAATTTGAGTATTTTTCTATGTTATGTTTATGTTTATGTTCATAAACTTTTTATTTAATAAAATATGTTTTCATAGTTTGTGTTTTCCCTTATTATCAATGCAAAATGGTCACTAACTAAAGAGGATTTATGCTGATATTGCCCAAAACCCCTATTTTGTTCAGGCGTTTCCAAACTTTTGGAGGGCAGTGTACACAGACAGTAAACCAAGCGCAGGACTGAACTGCAGAACCTGGAGCTATGAGGCAGTAATGCTACCTGCTGTGCCACCCTGCTCTCCTTGGTTATGGATTTATTTTTTTATTTTTATTTTTTAAACATATACACTCTATAAAGTAGTAGTAAACACTGCAATATAATTTACAGATGCATCCTGTTCTTCATAGTTATTGAACTCACTAATGGACTCACATACTGGTAATATACGATAGATTGAGCCTTTGCCAGTCTGAGAAGGTTAAACCATCAGCATCTTCCAATCTATAATCTTTAGACTAGATGTGAAAATGCAACCTGCCATAGGTACAGTAATTACTACATTTTAAATGCAGTAAATATTTGTATCATAAACATTTACTGTTTATGTTCTATTTGTCTTATACTTTAGCAGTATTTAAATTCTTGTGCTTAACTAATAAAATACGCTATATTGTCAAAAGTTTCTGGACACGTCACCATCACACCTATATGTCATTGTTGAACATCCCATTCCAGATTTATTCCCCTTTGCTGTTATATTAACCTCTGCTCTTCTGGGAAGACTTTCCACTAGATGTTGGAGCGTGGCTGTAGGGATTTGAGATCATTCAGCTACAAGAGCATTAGTGAGGTCAGGTACTGATGTTGGTGAGGAGGTCTGGGGTGCAGTTGGTGTTTCCAGTTCATCTCAAAGGTGTTTAGTGGGGTTAAGGTCAGTGCTGAGTACAGAATACTCCAACCACTCCAACCTTGGTAAAACCATGTCTTTATAAACCATTCTTTGTGCACAGGGGCATTGTCATGCTGGAACAGGTTTGGGCCTCTTAGTTCCATTGAAGGGAAATTGTAATGCTATAGCATATGAAGACATTCTAGATGTCTGTGCTTCCAACTTTGTGGTAACAGTTTGGGGAAGAACCACATATGAGTGTGAATGTCAGGTGTCCACAAATGTTGGCCATATAGTGTATAATCGAGCCAATAGAATGTGTTGGCTTATAGCAGCAGTTTTATGGTGAAATTCTTACCATCAAGTGAGTTACTGTTCTGAACTAAAACAAATGAATGATTAGTGTTGAAATGTACAATATGTATTATAATTACACAAGGTGATTTTACTGTGAGAAATTTCTCATGTTGCTATACCTTTTTTTTTCTTATATCAACACTGAAACAGCCTAATCCATGAATTCTTGGGTTTTTGCGTTAACCGAAAAGGGGCATATCTCAGCAGAACTGGAGCAAACTGTAATGCTCTTAAATCCTTCCATTACAATTTAATCACACCAGTGGCAAAGGTCACACTGAGAGTAGATAGAAAGTGTGCAATCAGTCGACCAAAAGAAGATTTAATCTGCACTTTCAAGCATCCAAGGTCAAAATATCACACTTAGTTACCTAGTTTTTACCTTAAGCATGGCAGAAGAATATTAAAAATGACTGCTGCCATGGGTTTTGTTCACGCAGCACGACAATCTGGTTTATTTCTTAAATCCGATTTTTGATTTTTGCTCTCATTGGAAATTGTAAGTGAACTAGTCCTCTATTTTTTTGTCCCCGCAGATATCTGCTTACATATCCACCCTGCATATTTATGATGCCTGTGCAGTATCAAAGAAAGTCATGGGTAGACATAAGTTATCGAATTAGCTTGCTACCATCGAGGATATTTTACCATGAATTATACTTCACATGAGGCCAATGGCCAATCATGTTCTGAATATATACAGTGCAGACAACAGCAACAAAATGTGTGTTGTTTTTCTCACTGCTGTCAATGTGGATATTACAGTTTATTTGATCTCTATACAGCCCTATACATATTGTTCTGTGCAAAACAAAAGCAATATCTCTGCTTTATCCAGAGCAATAGCCGTATGTAGTTGTATCCAACAGACACCTTGCTACCAAGAACTGTTTTTATTTCATGAAACTTTATCCCAATTTCTCAGAGAATATTATAAGGTCTGTTCTAATATTAAAAAACACATGTGTAACTACTGAAGCAGTAATGATGTCTAGCCAAATGGTTGCCAAAAAAAACAGAATTATATCAATTGTAACTCTTTACATCTTAAATTCATAAAATGCAAATTCATTGCTTTATACTCTTTTCATACTTTTTTTCTAAAACTTTTCAAATCAGCTAAGCTTTTTCTTCAGAACAGGTATTTTTAAAATAATAATCTACTTCTAGCTATGAGTCCACATGTGACTGGTTTGGCAGAAAAAAAATACATATCCACCAGATCTACAAGGCATAATAGAAGTAGCACTTAGTATTAAGCAGCATAGAGCACAGAGCTAGTTAATCATATAGTTAGGTATGATTTAGATATAGGTAAAGGACGTATTTACTTACTTCAGCTTTTTACATTATCAGGGTTTGGCTATAACATAAAACAAGTAATGGTATTGTGTCTTCAGAATCATATATATATATATATATATATATATATATATATATATATATATATATATATATATATATATATAATGTAAAAAGTAGACTATTTTAAAAGAAACAGCACTAACGTCTGATTATTTTAATATATTATATATTTCAAATATATTATTTGTCAACTTTTGATCTGTATTTGGAAATTTTGATCTGTTACCTAATGTAAGTAAATATTTATTTTGTGAAATAAGGGTGTGTTTTCACAGTTATCAAGCAACCCTTAGGACTAAGGATTAAAATATCAATTTGCCTTAATGCTCCTTTCTCCTTTGGTTTAGGTTTATTCAGTTATTATTTATTCAGAAATCTGCTGTCCAGTAACATAAAAGAAAGGACTATACAGCACAATTATCCCATGTATCTTTTTCAGGATGAATGAATTCTGAACATGGCACATTTATATATGATATTAGAACACAATACTGAATGCATTTACTGGGAAGGTTTATGTTCAGCATTCAGCCATCAATTCTTGAAAAGGAAAAAAAAAGCAATTTCCTCCATGTGTGTTTGCAGTCCTGTTATCACCACCTGACACACCATTTAGAAGGTTCCATGGATACCAGCTCTTCTGTGGGTTCTCCATCTGTCCTTAACATAAGCCAGCTTATGTGGCCAAGAGTACAAAGGAGCCTCCAGGATTGGAACTGGCCTTCATCCTAGGGAGTCCTATGGAAATCATCAGTCTCACCCCATTTCAGTGACTGAGCAAAATAGAACCGAAGCTGACTTTACATTTCCGCAAAGGTTTTACAGCAATGTCTTAGTTGTTATAGCAACTGCATGTTTTAATTCTGAAGAGCAGTGACATACTGTCTTCTCAGGTTAAATGTCAGAATAAAGTAGTTCATTAGTCATGGACCAAGCTCTAGTGAAATGTGTAAGCTTCATTCTTCTGCGTTTTTTTTAATCAGACAGACAAGAGGTATATATAGCTTTTACTGACAATTAGATTTATTTTAACAATCTAAATGTATGTAAAATGTAAAATGACAGCTCAAAAGTCAGGTTTATGTTAGCCTGTTAATGCCCTTCAGAATTATTGGTACCCTTCAAGAACAATGAGCAAAAATGACTCTATAAGAATGAGACATGCAATAAGCAATAGTTTGTGCTGAACATACAGTGACACTTTATTGTTTTTACTGGCATTATGGTGCATCTCACAGCTCCAGGGTTCCTGGATTGATCCTGAGCTCTGGTTACTCTTTCCAGTGTTGTTACCCCCTCATGTACAGGTACAGCTTACATACTGTAAGTATTCATTCGCTTGAACTTTTCCACACTTTTTATGATTTGTTTTACACATACTGTATGTCTAACAATTGAAGGTGCAAAATATTTTTGATTGTAACGTAAAGGTTAATTAAACAAAAAAATAAATAAAAAGCAGAAATTTGTTAGTTGCACCCCCCTGGATAAATACCTGGTAAAACCACCTTTGGCTGTAATTACAACTGCAGCCTTTCTGGGATACGTCTTGATCAGCTTTGCACATATGGATCTTGATATTTTTGCCCATTCATCTTGGCAAAATTGCTCAAGTTCTGTCAGATTGGAGGGAGACAGTTTGTGAATATCAATTTTCAGCTGATGTCTGGGCTTTGACTGGGTCATTCTAACTCATTTATGTTCTTGGTTTTGAACCACTCAAGTGTAGCTCACCCGTTGGAAGGTGAACCTCCACCCCAGTCTCAAGTCTCTTGCAGACTAGGTAGAATTGCCCTGTATCATGCTGCATCCATCGTGCCCTCAGCCCTGACCAGTTTCCTAGTCCCTGCTGATGGAACACATCCACAAAACATGATGCTACCACTACCATGCTTCACTGTAGGTGTGTTAGGGTGATGTGTAGTGTTGGGTTTCCGTCAGACAACTATTTCCACATGATGGCTGATTTCATATGTAATTTGAAAAGTAATTTCATATGCCTTTTTTTCAGTAATGTTTTACAGCTGTGTTGCATTCTGGAAGTTTTGTAACCTCCACTACTTATATGCTGGACATCTCATTGATATAATGTTGGATTTCTTATTCATACAATACAAAATGTCAATGGTGAGTGAGAAAAGAATGTATTTCTCTTGTTCTCTTGTTTTTAAGAAGTAAAAGCAAAACCTGACTGTTATCCCTTATGTTTGAGAATGTTGAAAATTGTTCTCCTATATTAAACATTATTGTATATTTTTCCATTTAAGTTGTCTTAAGCCTTGTCATTGTTGCAATACAATTATCTTCAATTTCAACAACCCCAGCAGTTCAGGGGAAAACATTATTCTACAAAGTGGTGTTAAGGCTCCTTGTTCAGGGCCAGTTAAAAAAAATGTCTACAAGAATGTAAGCAGTACTGACAAGCACTAGTGAAAATTTAATTTTTCCCCACCCCTTTCCTCCTCCTTCTTCGCCATTTAATAATTCCCTCTGTTGGTTGATGGGAAAAATCTTTTTCTGACCCCAGACATGAGCCACAGTAAAGCAATTAATAGGAATCTGCGTGGGTGGTGCAAGTTGACAAGCCCAGTCTGGGAAGTTGCACAGACGTGCGAGCAGGGGCTCTAGGGTGGTCACATTCAGACATGCTCTTTAGAATAGAAATGACGCAGGTGTGTGATGCTTGTTAAGGAGCTTCTTTAATGTAGTGGACAAGTCGAGGGAGTTAAAGCACCATGACAGCATGTTATTTCTGATCAGCTTGAAGTGTTTTTCAGTAATTTCCATCTCTTTTTAGTCCTACTCAACTCAGTCTGTGGATGGCCATAGGCTTTTATTCCAACTTGCAGTATGCTCTCTGAATTCTCTCATTAGGCTCGCTTAGTGGAACACAGCACTGTTCACAGCAATATTTCACAGTGTGCACAGCAATCTTTAAGAGACTGGCTTCAATAAATCAAACCATACACACACATGCATATATATATATATATATATATATATATATATATATATATATATATATATATATATATATATATATATATATATATATATATTAGTACCGTGCAAATAAATGCTGTGAAAGATGCCTTCAAAAAATGAATAAATTAAACATTTGTACATTTAAAAATACCAGTAAAAAACAGCAGTAAACAAATAGAAAAATAAACTAAACAAATAATTGGTGTGACACCTCTTTCCTATTAAAAAAAGTCAGTAGTCTCAGGTACAGTTTGTGTATTTTGTAAGGAAATGAGCTGGAAATAAGTTTTACTGAGCATCTTGGAGATCTCTGCCATGTTCTTCTGGATCATCTGGAGACTGATAATTTTCCTGTAACATTTAATTTAACATTTAAGTCTACACCCCTTGATAAAATTTCAGGTTTTTGTGATGTAAAAATTAAACCAAGATAAATCATGTCAGATATATTTCTACTTTTAATGTGATATAGCAGCCAACAAAATTCAAATGAACCCCTTCATAAGGGGGCATGCTCAGAATTAACCAATCACATTCAAACTCATGTTCAAAGGTAATTATCATGCACCTGGCATCAAGGAAGTGATTCTGTTTCACCCTAAATAAAGAAATAAATATCACTTGTTTCTGTAGGATTTTTTGACATCTTTTTGGTTTCATCTGACTGGTGAAGTCATGGATTTGAAAGTTTTCAAAATTCTTTTGTACCCCTCTCCTGATTGATACCTTTCAACAATGAGATCCCATACATGAGAGGGGTACAAAAGAATTTTGAAAACTTTAGATGTACTCTGGAACACTGTGAGTTTCCATGAATCAATAAATGGAGAAAATGGGGCACCACAGTGGCATTACCAAGAACAAGACATCCCTTCAAAATTAATGAAAGGACAAGACAAAAACTTATCAGGGAGGCTGCCAAAAGACCTACAGCATTAAAGGAGCTGAAGGAATATTTGGCAAGTACTGTAAGTACAAAGTACTGTGGTCACCCTTGCATGTGACAGCAATCTCTCATATTCTTCACAGGTCTGGGCTATGGGGTAGGGTGGATAGATGGTAACTCTTTCTTATGGGGAAAAAAAAACATCCAAACTTGCCTAAATCAGCCCAAACCATGTGGCAAAATGTGTTATGGCCTGATGAGACCAAGGTAGAACTGGGGACTAAAGGATAAAAGGAATCATGGATAGCTCCAAATACCAATCTATTTTGGTACAAAACCTGCAGGCCTCTTTTACACAGCTGAAGATAAAAAAAACATTTCACCTTCCAGCACAATAACAACCCAAAGCACAAATCCATGTCAACAAAGGAATGGCATCAGAAAAGGAAGATTGTTTTCGAATGGCCCAGTCAGAGCCCAGACCTGAATCCTATTAAAAACCTGTGGAATGACTGGAAAAGGGCTGGGCACAAGAGATTTGATAGACCTGGAGCATTTTTGCAAGGAAGAGTATAATAAAATTGCCAAATCAAGATGTACCAAGTTGGTAGACTATTACCCAAAAAGACTGAGTGCTGTACTTTAACAAAGTATTAGTTAAGGGGTGTTGAATTTTGTTGGGTGCTCACAAAAATACCTCACAAAAACCTGCAATTTTAACAGGTGTGTATAGACTTTTTATAACCAGAGATATCAAATGCCAATACGATCACCTGTGTTGAGATGAGGTTTATTGCTGTATAGCAACCTAGACAAAATAATGATAATACAAATAATGATATTTCTTTAGCTATAAACTCAGCTATGTCAGATGCCTATATCTGTTAACCCTCCATCCCTCCATCACCATTAGCACTGATGAAGTTTATTGGCTCAAACATGTACAGCATAACTTTAAAAACATATTACATCTCATCATCTAAGATATCATACTTGTTAAAGTTGACATGCTTGGGTGAAATCAGTGGTGAGAAATTCTCCACAGTTGGTCAAGATTCGGGCTAAACTCTTTGCTGTTTTTCACATTTAGCTACAGTAGTTCACTAAGCTACCGTCAACTGTGTTTAGATTTTGCATGGATGTGGAGTATCTCAAATGTCATATATATTAGTGAAGCTCTTCAACACACTGGCACTCTGACTTCCTGTTTCAAAAGGAATTACATCAACATATGGAACCAAATCATGGCTCTTAATCCATATCATTGGAACTTTAATAATATATTTTCAAAATCAATCAAACCACAAAAGTCTTAAGAATTCAGTTTGCTAATTGTTCAAAACATTGGGAAATTAATGGAAACCAAAACAAAAGTCAATGTTAAAAGTTTCATCATTGTATATATAATCATTCTGTCTATACTCACTTTTCATTAATCCACATGCATGGAGATTAATGGCTTGCAGTTTGATTTATCTCATTATAGTGGAATATAGAAAGCAAACATCGAATGGATCTGTGTATGTTTAACTATCCATGAAGACATTAGTCAGATGCTGAAATGATTATGGCATCTAATGAGCTTGCCTGTGATGCTTTTCATATCCAAATCAATGTGTGATTAGACTCTGGTTGTTGGTTGACTTGTCAAAAGTAAATGCTCACCAGTACATTGTGAAGAAACCCATGCCAAATATAGCATGTTTAAATATACACTCACGATCCACTTTCTTAGGAACACCTGTACAATTGCACATTCATGCATTTATCTAATCAGCCAATCATGTGGCAGCAGTGCATTGCAAAAAATATGCAGATACAGCTCAAAAGCTTCAGGTAATATTCACATCAAAGATCAGAATGGGGAAAAAATGTGATCTCTGTGATTTAAACCGTGGCATGGTTGTTCATGCCAGATCGGCTATGTAACAACACGAGATCACAGGAGGGCTGAACACAGACACCAGGAGGCAGGGGTGAGGGGAACGTGCACTTTATTTTTGTGGATGGTGCAGCAAACAGGTGTGGCTGATGGTGAGGGTGGCTGGTGAAGTGGGGTGAAGTCACGGTCGTCCTGGAGCTGGGCACGGTGAGGTGGTGGCAGCAGAGTGACGGCAGGATGCAGAAGGCATAGCAGTTGCTCTCGGGTTTGGTGAAGGTCGGTGTGCAGAGGTCTGGGCTCTTCGTCCTCGCTGACATCAGTTTCTATCAGAGAAAGAGAGAGAGAAAGATTAGTGCCGTGTTTTTCCCTACCCGTTCTACCTTGAGAGCGACCGCTGGCCCCTTTTATAGTCTCCAGGCTTCTGCTTGAGGGTAGAGAATTGCCACTGCAATCTTTTGCTGCCAGCCGAGTTGAGTTTCTCTGCTCCACCTTGCAGCCACTCGCTCTCAGGCTGTCCAAAACAATGGGGTGGTGAACCAGCTCTGTCAGTTCAGCACCATGGCTGCAGTCATGTGAAGGGTGCTGTCTGTCTTTTGTGTGCGGGCTGCCGGGTCATCACAGTACCCCCCCTCAGCTCTGAGCCTACTGCTGGAATGAGATGGGCCCAGAGGAAGAGCCCATCCGCGTTACTGTTACAGGGAGAGAAACCACCAGGTCACCTAGGTGTTGGAGTCTTTGGCCTTGGCCATCCACTGCAAGGGGGCATGGTCAGTTACCAGGGTGAAGAGTCAGCCAGCCAGGTAGTTCCTTAGCTCCTCCACCACCCACTTGATGGCCAGGGCCTCCCTCTCCACAGCAGCATACTTCTTTTTGGCAGGGGTCCGCTTTCGGCTCACATAGAGGACCAGGTGCTCCTCCTCTTCAAAGGTTTGAGATACCCCAGATACTGTGCCTCTGTGAGCCCCAGGTGACATGTCTTGGGGTTTGCGGTCAGCCCAGCCCAGCCCAGACCAGAGCTTGCCCAGGACCTCTCTAAGATGGTGAAGGTGGTCAGACCAGGTGGAGGAATATATCATCACATCGTCAATGTAGGCAGCAGTTTATTGGCGGTGGGGCCACAGGACAATGTCCATGAGCTGCTGGAATGTCGCAGGAGCCCCATGCAGGCCAAAGGGGAGAACCTGGTACTGCTAGTGCCTGCTGGAGGTGATGAACGTGGTCTTTGGTGTGGCTTCTGGGCTCAGGACTACCTGCCAGTACCCTTTTGTTAGGTCCAGGGTGGAGATAAACTGGGCCCTCCTCAGCCGCTCCACTAGGTCATCTCCACTAGGTAGCTGTTGAATTCCAATACCTGGTTGAGCCACTGTAAGTCGTTACACAGCTGGATGTTTCCGTTCGGGCTTGGGCACCATGACTATGGGGCTGGACCAGGGGCTGGTGGACTTCTTGATGATGCCATCATGAACCATCTGGCTGACTTCCTTCTCAATCGCCTTACAGCAGGCCTCTGGGACGCAATAGGGCTACTGTCTGACCACAACTCCCAGTGGTGTTTTGATGTCATGGTAGAGCATGTGCAGTATACCTTGGTGGAGGAGAAGACATTGGCAAACTGGTCCACCAGCTCTAACTGCACTTTTCTCGGGGAACCATCGCATGCTCCAACGGATCTGTGGGGAGACTAGCAAATGCAGACACTGCGGGGGCAGGTTTAGTCTATTTCTTCAAAAGGTTGATATGATAAAGTTGGTAAAGGACCATGTATGGGCCCTGCCAGAGACCCAGGAACTTGCAGAATGCATCTGGAAGGAGAAGGAGGACCTGGTCTCTGGGCCGGAACTCTCGCACGTACTCGATGAGGGAGAGGTAGGGGGAGGGCTGCTCTTCCCAGGCCTCCCGGGCCATGTTCAGCAGTCCTTGAGGTCACCATCCAAAGAGGAGTTCAGTGGGGGAGAACCCAGTGTCTCTCAGCCAGCGAAGATGTCATAGAGGGGGAGAAGGTCCCAGTTCCTGCCCTCTTTGTCCAACACCCTCTGAAGCATCCTCTTCAACATTTGGTTGAACCGCTCTACCAGTCCATCTGTTTGGGGGTGGTAGACGGATGTCCTCAGGTGCTTCACCTGCAACAGCCGACACAGATCCACCATTAGTTTAGACAAAAAGTTTGTACCTTGGTCAGTAAGGATGTCCTTGGGGATTCCAACCTGGCTGAAGAGGAGGAAGAGCTCACAGGCGATGTTCTGGGAGGCGGCCTTCTGAAGTAGGACTGCCTTGGGGTATCGAGTGGCGTAGTCCAGAATGTATTCATGGCCACGGGCAGATTTCGGCAGCGGCCTCTCAAGGTCCATGCCTATCCTTTCGAAGGGGATGTCGATGATAAGGAGAGGAATGAGGGCCGTGGGTGCAGGCTTATAGGGTGTGGTCCTCTGACACTGGGGGCACTGCTGGCAGAATGGCGGATCTCAGCATCCATCCCGGGCCAGAGAAATCAGTCCTTTAATTTCTCTAGGGTGTTGCGGGCCACTAGTTGTCACGCTTGTGGGTGTGAATGGGCCAGGTGCGTGAGGGCTTGGGTCCGGCTGTGGGGAACCACCAGCAACTCGCAAGGCTGGCCTCAGTACTCTGTCTTGAAATACAGGAGGCCCCTACGTACCAGGAAGTATCTGCATGATTTTTTTGCATTGTGCTGCTGCCACATGATTGGATCAAGATAACTGCATCATTGTGCAGGTATACATGTGTTCCTAATAAAGTGGTCAGTGTACTACTTTATTAATAGTGGCTATTTAAATCAAATATATTGTAAATCTGTATTACATTCACTGTATTTCAGTTTTGTTGATCTGTTAATTGTCCTGTCCAGTAAAAAAAAAAAAAAAAAAACACCAAACCAGAAAGATGGAAAGATGGAACACTTGAGGCATAAAAATGTTTGGAGGCAATATGTACTACCCTACCTGATGGTTACATACAACCCCCTGTATACACATGCTCCAGTTTCTACCACAACAGGCTTGACCATGCTGCTTGAACATAACTGTATTGACCAGCACAGAAGAGTTAAGTGTTTTAATCACTTTCTAATTATTCTAATCAGTTTCACATTACCATTAAAATTATTTGTTGACATTTTGTTGTAGGCCTGTATAATCATTTTTGTTTGTTTTTTTGTTTTGTTTTGTTGTTGTTTATTTTTTGGTTAAAATTTTTCGATGGCATCCCTAATAAATAGAGTTAACTCAAAACAATCTCCATTTACTAGGACAAAGTGAGCGCACCTGATCTTTCAAAAGAAAGTCAAGATGAAATGAAAGATTACTAATATGAGAATAGGGGAACGGGATGGGGCTTCCAGAGGGTCAGTTAATATCGGAGAGTTCAAAACGCTGGTGCAACTCTCAATCATTCCAAATTCCTATGTCAGTTGACTCATCTGTTGTTTTTTTGTGGGGGATTTTGAGACATAACTGAGAAACAGAATAATTGGTTTATTTTGGCTCCAAATTGTGGAAACCAGCATACACAAATAAAGAATGCAATCCTCTGTAGGCCATTGGTACATCACTTTGTACTTCTCATATGCAGTTAATATTTAAATTAATATTTAAGAATTATCTCTAGTGTTACTAAAAGACCACTCTTATGTAATGATATCAGTAATGTCACCCTGCAGCCATGCTCAACATCTGGAAAATGACAGCAATTAGCAATTAAATTACCTGATTAGTTGAGCGCTGCTGATTTTCTTAAAGCCCAACTCTTCTTCCCAGGACATCAAATTCCAAATGCCCTTCCCCTGAGATACAACAGATAGTCATTCATGAATAACTCGTGCTCTTCATCTTCTAAACATTTTCCCTCCTTTCCATGGATGAGCTATTTGAAGTAGAGCATGATGAAGCAAAGAAACTGATGCCTCAGCATGAACAATCCTTTTGAGTCACTGAGCTGCCTTTTAAATCCACCCCACCAGTTTTTGGAGAGCACAGGTTGCATAGCTATGAATGGGAACCCTTTCCCATGAGCCCCTGTTCTGATTTGTTTATGAATATCAGGCTAACAGACTTTGATTTTTGCCATGCTTGTGACTCACATAGTACTGTTGTGGTTGGCTTTTTTTAATCAGACGGTATGGATTTATGAACTGTAATTGATATTTAAAGCTATACTAACAAGGGTTTTCTTTGGATTATGCAAAATTTGCCCTTGCTGCTAAAGTTTATGAATTTTCAGTAATGCAAATTGGTTCAGCAAATAAGAGAACACATGGGTTATGGATTATTTGTTGAACCAAATGTGCTGGGTTGCTTAAACTACCCAAGAATTGCTTAATTTCGACCCATGTCTGGGTTGTTCGGGGTTTATTAAGAAATAAAATAATTTCTTTAAAATTAATACAATTTATTTTGCATTACATTAGGCAGGGTACACAAATAATATCATTTACTTATATATCAAGCAAAATATCTACACTACTCATGTTAAAATGCACTATAAATAATGCCATACTTAAAAACATATTGCAACACTTAAAAATAAATAAATACATCATTAAGACAGCATGGTGGTGCAGTGAGTAGCATTGTTGCTCCAGCACCCCCCTTTCAATCTTCAGCTCATGTTACTGTATGGAGTTCTCCCCATGTCAGAGTGAGTTTCCTCTGGATATACTGGCTTCCTCCTACCTTCCAAAAACATGCCAGTAGGTGGACTGACTAAGCTAAATTGCCCCTAGGTGTGAATGTGTGCATGTGCATGGTGCACTGTGAACTGGTGCCCATCTAGGTGGTATTCCTGCCTTGCACCCAGTGTTGTTAAGATAGGCTCCAGATCCATCAAGACTCTGACCAGGATAAAGTGTTTACTAAAGATGAATAAATGAGTTATATACTGTAAGTGTCACCCAAATATCACAAAATTGACTTTTCGCCACAGGTTTCCTCTATTCTAAATGAAGATGGGAAAATCCTCATCATTTAATCTTGTGTGTGATTCTCACTTTTGGAATCATAACACTGACATGACACCAGGGTCCATAGATGTGAATCAGAGTGAAACTGCTGGGATAAAGGACGTCAGGACGACGTCAGAACGACGTCAGAACGACATTCTAGGTAGGTGATAGGTGCTGTTACAGACATTTCTCTCTGTTCAGGAATGGTTACCATCAAGACCCTGAACGCTATGCAGGTGACCTTGGAAGGTGTAGGCCCTTTTTCCTTCAGTGCATCTTTGTGTTTGCCTAGCAACCCCCAAATAGACTAGTCAGCTGGGAGGGTTGCGAACTGGAGCTCCTTTTGCCACTCCTCCTCCTGAAATTAGCCCTTCCACCCACTGCAGCCACAGTGGCTTCCCCAGCCCCGAATCCTCCAGACCTCGCAGTGCCCCCGAGTACCTTGACCTTGGTGAGGTCTTCAGTAAGACCGGGCCCTCTCACTACCATCTCACCGCCCGTATGATGGTGCCATCGACCTGCTCCCTGGGGCTACCCTTCCATCTGGCCATTTGTATAACCTGTCCTGTCTTGAGAGAGGCCATGGAGAGATATATAAATGATTCACTCGCTGCCAGCATAATCTGACTTTCCTTCGCCCCCCTGAGTCTCCCCTTCAAGCCGTTGTATTGGGCCACTGTCTTCAAGAAGTTGGACCTGCAGAACGCATACCACCTGGTCAAGATCAGAAAAGGGAATGAATGGAAGATGGCATTTAACACCCCCACTTCAAATATCTGGTCATGCCATTCAGCCTCACCAATGCTTCAGTGGTATTTCAAGCCCTTGTTAATGACGTACTCCGGGACTTCCTGAACTGCTTAGTATTAGTATATCTGGATGACATCCTTATTTTCTCCCGGACCCCCACTGAGCACACCCTGCATGTCCGTCAGGTCCTACAGCGGCTGCTGGAGAACCACCTGTTTGTCAAGGCGGAAAAGTGAGTTTTATATCTGCACAGTCACCTTCCTGGGGTACGTCATTGAGAGCGGACAAGTCAAGGCTGACCCTGAGAAGATCTGGGCTGTCATCCCACTCGGGCTGTCATCGAGTGGCCCAGACCACTACCTTAAAGCAGCACCGATGTTGTCTGGGGTTTGCCAATTTCTACTGCAGCATCATCAGAAACTATAGCCGGGTCAGGCACCCTTCACTAGACTCACCTTCACCCCTATGCCCTTTGTGTGTACTCCTGAGGCTGAGTCCACCTTCACCAAACTGAAGGAGATGTTTACCTCCACCAGGAGGCTGCTAGATGTACGCCACAGGGGATGAGGTCTGCAGTACTTGGTAGATTGGGAAGGACACAGACCAGAGGAATGGACTTGGGTGCCATGCTCCTTCATCCTTGACCCCTCACTCATCCAGGACTCCCATAAAGCGTACGCGGACAAACCTGGCAGGTCGCCTGGTGGCTCCCATTGAAAGGAGGGTACTGTCATGATCCGGCCATATCCTTTGTGTATTTCCCCATGTTCCCTGTTGTGCTTCTCTTTCCTTGTGTTCCAGTGTTTTCTAACTCTGTTTTATGCGTGTGTATTTGTTTGTGTGTGTCTCTGGGTGAAGCACTCCACTTTTGCGTCACTACTGATTGCAGCATGGATCACACCCATTCCTCATCTACTCACCACTCACCCAATCAAGCAGTGTATATAAACTCCGCTTCCCCAGTGATTGGATTGAGTGATTGGTTTCAGTGCAGATCACGTCCCTGTCAGTTTAGCTGCATGCTTTTGGTGCTACAACCAGTCCTGCTTCTCCTCCCCCTGCTCTGCCTGCCCTGTGGCTAACAGAGTGAACGACCAACTCTCATACTGCCATCCTGAGTTCGAGCCCCAGCCTAGCCAGCTACTCAAGCCAGCTCACGTGCAACCTCACTCGCCCTCCTCATGGTGCTTTGACTTTGCACCTGCCTCTCACACTGCTGACATCAATAACTAACTAAAACAAATATATAAGTCAATGTTCATTGCTATAAGGAGTAAGAAAATAAATTGGGACCAAATGATGCCAAAAACACAAGGGAGTAAAATTCTGGATCATAACTACTTTCCACCGAGAGAATTAAAAAAAAACACTGGGTTCTAATGGCAACTCAGCCACGCTCTATTAATACCCCAAAAGTGGTAATTTCATATGAAATACCCAGCAAAAAGACCCAACCTTCTCAACCCAGTCCTCAACAGCTTCATTCAAAACAATGACTGATTATTGTCTGAGACTATTACCATTTAATGACTGTTTTATGGTGCTCTTGCAATTAATTTTCAATTTAGAAGCTTTTCTGAACAACGACAGGAGATGTAATGAGAAATAATTGCAGTATAATGAAATTGGTTGCTGATGTTAAGATTTATATCATCAGTGCCCAATGTATTTAAATTTGATAAATATTTGAGCAGGAATGGTCATATTCAGAAGTAGGGTTATGTCTTATAGACTAGGCTAGAATTATGTCTACTAGTTTGTTTGTTTGTTTGTTTGTTTGAATTGTTTTATGTTTGTTGAAAGGTCATTAACCCAAAAAAGTTACCAATTATGTTACTTATTAGAGTGTAATATAGGACCCTATTTTCCTTACACACCCTTTTGTAATAAATTACAGTAATTAGGCATGACACAACTAAACAAGATTTAATCGATTTGAACAGCCTTACAAATGACCCTTAATGCAGATGTCTGGCTGACTGGAACAGTTTCTTATGTTAGGCTCCATCCATGTTGCCTGTGATGCCAACAAGCTTTCCAGTTCCTCCTGCTGAAAGGTAACCCTAGAGTATGATGCTACCACCACCATGCTTGATCATATAAATGGTGTTACTTCGGTGGGGGGCTGTATTATGTTTGTGCCAAACATTATGCATTGGCTTTATACCAGGCTGAACTTTAGTCTCATCAGATGACAAATTCTTTTTCTGAAAGCTCTTAGATTTTCTAACATGGCCTTTCTCAGAAGTGGCTTCTTTCTATCCTTCAGTCTTTTAGCTGGCCTTAGGTATGATTTTATGTTTAGCTATGAGACCTCCCAAAATCAGAGATATTTATTGTGCAAGGATACAAATGGACATAGATGCATAGCTTAACATGAAATATCCAAACGTTAATTCAAATATCATGTAAAAGCTAAGTAAATTCACTCCATTCATCTGTAATAGTATAAATTTCTCATGGCAGCTCAGTGGTTTAGACCTCTTTAGGCCAAAGACTAAAAGGGAACACTCTGAATTTCAACTTTCAACACACAAATGCAAAAATAGACCTAAAGTGATTTCAAGGGGTAGAAGCAGATGTACAGAATTACAATGACGGGCATCCCAACTGGAGCCGGATGATATGATGAACCAGTAGGCACTGGTGACGCAGGAGTTCTGAATGGCAATGATAGCATCGCTCAGTCTCTAAATGTTATATTAATATTGTAATATTTGGCTCCAAGCTCTGCAGCTGAATAATGATAAATAAGTTGACCGTTATATACAGAGGTTTAGATGGGATTGATAATTAGTCTATGCATTACCAGATGTCGTTACACAAATGGCCAAAGTACTAGTGTGGTAATTCTCTCTCTTTCTCTATCTTTCTCTGTAGATGTATGATTTTTGTTGACAAATTAAATGAAAAATAAAAACATAAGGAGTTGGGCCACCACAAGCCACCAGACCAGCTTCAGTACATCTTGGCATAGATTTTACAATCTCTGAAACTGTACTGAAGAGGTAAACATCAATCTTACAAAAGATATTTCCTTAATTGATGTTTTAATGATAGTGGTAGAAAGAGCTGTCTAACACCATCCATTCTAACCATTCAATGTGTTCTCGTACCCTGTGGATGGGGGAGAAGTCATCCTGGAAGAGATCACTCCCATCAGGATAGAAATGTTTCATCATAGGATAAAGGTGATAAGTCAGAAGAACTTTGCTGCATATATTATGTCCTCACCATAAGGCTGTTGTGTCCTTTCCACCAGTTTCCACCAAAATACTGCGTAATACTGCTTATATTGTGTGTTCATTGTAAATGAAAGTGTGTGTGTGTGTGTGTGTGTGTGTGTGTGTGTGTGTGTGTG
>CM040979.1:3040435-3086104 GCA_022985145.1 Pangasius djambal
AAAGTCTTAGGCACCCTATTTTTTTTTTTTTTAGTACAAACTTTGTACACACATTATTAACCAAACAGTGCTCATTCTTTTAAAGCTTCTCACCCAAACTTTAACAATTTGTCTCATGCAAATTCTAAAAAAAAAAACAAAAAAAAACACCATTGTGAGACTATGCTGATTAAATAATAAACAACATGAATGCTATTTTTTGTGATATCCATATCCACCAATGCATTTGGCCACAAAAGTACTGAAATAAATCCTGTAGCTCTAAATGAAGACATCTTAGTGCAAATTGATATACTGTGATGAAAATTCATCTAAATGAAAGTCTAATGCAGAAAGAACTTCAAACTTATTGTGTGAGCAATGTATTGTTAAATGAACAGCCATCCTCAAGACAGCAGACGTGAATCTAAACCACCAAAAAAATTTCCCTGACTGGGAATGATGTGTCACTCCTTGTATTTTATTCTTTGGGGACAACTAGAACAATGTCTAGGAAAGGGCTTTTATGGTAGACACTCATGGGTTTGCCATTCATCAACACTACAAGTCAATTGCCCAGGCCCTCTCAGAGAAAACCAACAGAGAGATGGATGGCCATGAAAAAGGCCCAAATCACTCAAATTGATGGCAATGTGAAAACACAGTGGGGGTCTTGGACTGCCAGTTGGTTAACAAAGGATTTAAAAAAAAAAAATGGTGAACACAAAAAGCATAAATGTAATTACACTGGGGCTTTAGTTTTCCTTTATGGTGCTGTTTTCATCACAGCTACCACAGTAGGGATTATAAGTGCCAATGGTTTTGTAAAACCATTATCCTTATTGGGACAATAAAATATAAATGTGGGGGAGCATACTAATTGATTCAATACCAGGTAGCGGCCATTAAGAGAGATTTAATTATTAATGATCAATTAATTATATGTATTATTATCTGAAAGACATATACAGTATAACCATCACATCATTTATTAGCAAGCTCCTTTAGCTACACTGAAAAAAAAAGCTCACTGAATTTATTTAATTCAAATGTGTACATCGGTTGAGTTACATTTATGCAATTTGTTTTTGTACATTCAACAGATTTGATTGTGTAATGTCAAAGCCCTGAATAAAATCAAAGCATGTACTCTCACCTGAGCTGAGGAGCAAACCTGGGTCACTGGCATTGTGAGACAGCAACATTTGTACAACCTCTGCACTATTTTACCACATTTGTTTTAGTTCATTTTACTGCTACAGTTTTTCTTCGCATCAGTGCCACCATCCTCACAAGATTTCATAACATAAGTGGATCACTTTAATACTATGATGTGAATTGTGAATTGATGTCAATTGATCACATTCACTCTATATAATTGAAACAAGTATTCAGAAACTTGTACAAATTAAATGTAGTGTAAGCAATTAAATGACGTTTTGATGAGAAACCTTTCTTTTAAATCTTATCAACCACATATTCCATTTTTAGTAGGTTGTGATCACTTGTTAGCTCCTGCTAATTAATTGCTAAGGTTTGTATGGATGTACATATGAGTACATACTTCAAATTGAATAGATAATGTTTTACAAATAGAGACATGATAAAAAAAAAAACATGGAGTAGTCACACAATTCTACCAATTACAAACTCGAGTGATGTAGCTGATGCTGAGGAATTGTCAGTCAGAATTCACAAACCATGTTGACAGAACTGGTGTTTCTACCTGTGGGATTTTTTTCTGTTTTTCTGCATTTCCAGTGTTTCTGGAAACAATGGTGTTGGGAATCATGTAAACTATCTTCGCAACAACTGTATGAATTATTGAGGATTAAATTTGCACCATCTGCAGACGGATGGGCTGGTCTAACAGTTTAGTCAAAAGCTTAAAAATATGATTTGTAAGTTCGTACACAATGATGCTGTTGTTTGTGGCATGGATGGTCCCACAAGCCTCCACAGGATTTTCCCCATTTAAATTATCATACGGGCACAATCGTAGGAGGGACATTCTAGCAGTAAAAATGAAATTCAGAACATTCTGGATGTGTGAGCAAAACTCCACACCTTAGGTAACCTAACACAGGAGCATTTGCATCAGGCCCAAGAGGGACAGTCCAGACTGTATGACAGGGGTGCTCAGCTACGGGAATTTGGACAATAAAGTACTTGTTTTACTATGCATGGCAACTCCAAATTATACTCAAAGGACCCTTTGAGGACACATAGTGAGTCAGAAAAGTTGACTATGAGGTCAAGCGAACAGATAGAGGCGATGCACTTCAAATATACCACCTCAATCTCCTGAGACCGTGGAGAGAGGTGGTTCCTGTGGCTCTGGCGATAGTGGTTCCCAAGAGGGTGGAGCTGGGACTGGAGGTATGTCTAAAAAGTGAAGACCAAATCACTCAGGTCCCCTCTGGAGACCACCTCCACCATCCCAGAGAGCACAGGTTGCCCAGTTGCAAGAGAAATTTTCTGATGTGTTTTTGCCTCTACCCAGTCACACGCACCTCATAGACCCCCAAATTCAGACTCCTCCAGGTGTGGTTGTACACAGCCAGTCATACCGGTTAGCATGGTTCAGGATGAACCCAAGGCTATGCTCGACATGAGAGTAATTGAGGAGTCCCACAGTGTTCGGAGCAGCCAGGTGGACTTGGTGCCCAAGACTGGTGCCCGGTTTTGTGTGGACTTCAGAAAAGTCAACACGCTGTCTAATTTGATGCATATCCGATGCCTCTTATTGATGAACTGCTCAATTGGTTAGGTGCAGCTCTCATTTATTCAACAATGGACTCAAACAGGGGGTTTTGGCAGATTTCCTTGACTCCCTTTTCCACACTGTTTGGGTTATATCAATTAGGCACCCTTCGGTTTGGGTTGTTTGGAGCCCCAGCCACATTTCAATGTCTCATGGACAGAATCCTCTGCCCGCACAATGCATATGCCGTTGCTTATTTAGATGACATAATCATTTATAGTAATGATTGGCAGCAGCATTTACAACATCTGAGGGCTATTCTGAGATCCTTGAGACTGGTGGGACTCACAGCAAACCCGAAGAAGTGTGCAAAACAGGTGAAAGTATGGTATCTAGGCTTTTAATTGGGCTGTGGGCAGGTGCATCCCTTAATTGTTAAGACAGCAGCGATTGTGGCCTGCCTGAGACCCAAGACCATAAAGGGGGTGAAGCAGTTCCTGGGGCTGGCTGGCTGGCTATTATCAGAGGTCTGTACCTAATTTTTTAGATGTCACCAGTCTGCCGACTGACCTGACTAAAAAGGGAGCGCCAGATCTAGTCCAGTGGCCGGAAAAGTGTGAACAGGCTTTCTACCAGGTAAAAGTGGCTCTGTGTCGGGGCCCGCTGTTGCATTCTCCTGACTTTTATCTCCCTATTGTTCTGCAGACTGATGTGTCAGAGGACTGGGAGCTGTTTTTTCCCAGGTGTTGGAGGGCAGGGAGCGCCCCATTCTGTACATCTGCCCGAAGCTTTCTGTAAGGGAGACCAAGTACAGCATGATTGACAAAGGGGTGCCTGGCCATCAAGTGGGCAGTCTACTGAGATGCCCTTTTACCCTCTGTTCCAATCACACCCCACTCCAAACTCTCCACTGCATGAAGGATGCCAATGGATGGATCACTTGTTGGTATCTGGCACTTCAGCCATTCAAATTTGGGGTGGTCCACAGACCAGGGGCACAGATGGTGGTGGTCACCCACTGAGGGGGGAAGTCAGCTACGGGCCAGAAGGCTCCTCGGCCTGAGTCGGGTGGTGGGCGTATGTGGCAGGGGGGCATGATCAAGCATCAGCAGTGGACGGAGAGGAGGCAGGTTGAGCCGGCAGGTGATGATTCTCACCTGTGTCTTATTACTTCCAGTCTACTTATTTGTATCTCTTTGTGCTTTTAATGACTCCCATGACTGGCAAGAGAGAGCAAGTGCAATATAGCTGGTGGAGTTTGCGAGACACGCACAAAAACACACACAGACTTGAACTTGATGGAGCAAAACCTGTGAGTCTGGGATGGACCTGTTTCTGTTGAGTTTTGGTTTTGTTGAGTTTTTGAAAGTGCACTGAAAAGCGTGGACTGAATTAACGTGAACCCGGAACTTGGCTATGATTCTGTCTGTCTTCCTCCACACCCTCACACGCTGGGTTCTGCAATGACCTTTAGGGTAAATGTACATGATAAAATCACTAATGAGTGTATATTCGAAAGAAGTGTTTGGTCATGGGATTATCTATAAATATATACTAAATAGTAGGAATAAAATAGAAATAAAATTATATTTTAGCTGTATTCTTTTAGCTACATGCACTCTTTGACCCAATTTGTGATCTTTTATGTTTCATATTGTATTTTTTTTATGTTTTCTTATGAACTTTTACTATCACATGCACACAGTTAATATCTATCTCTCTCTCTCTCTCTCTCTCTCTCTCACACACACGCACACACATAACCCAATTCTCCAATACGTTGTGGACTTTACAGTGGATCAAGGGTGCAGCATTGTGTGAAACTCATTTCTCCTCAAAAGTCCAGGCAGTAAATCACTTGGAAGCCATAATGTCATTGACATGGGCCATCAACCCTTTGCTGTCACTGTTTGCTTTTGGGATTCAACCTTTCAAAGCTTCTGGCCAAAATAAAATTAGGAAACTTCCAGAAGTTTGACAGAATGATAACATGCTGTAGAATAGCAGCACATGCCTAAAGATCTTGATCTGAAATAGTCAAATACAAATCCCTATAATGGTCCACTAGGCAATCAAAAATTAATTCCAACTAGCCCACATAAACATTTCTCAGATACATGTATATCCCAGTATTCTATTTGGTTCCCTGTTTACCAGTAGTCTGAAATATAAGTGGCCAGTTACCACAGCACCACATTATCTCTCTCTAACTCACCCAGAGAACTTTCTCTTAGACCTTTTTTTTTTCTCAGTCTTCAACTGTCCAGGATCCAGGTGAACTGGTGCCCACTATGAATCTGTCGTAGCCCATCTGCCTCAAGGTTTGATTTGTTATAAGATGCTTTTCTGCTCACCATGGTTGTCAAGAGTGGTTATTTGAGTCACCATAGCCAATCATGTGGTGGCAGTGCAATGCATAAAATCATGCAGATACAGGTCATGAGCTTCAGTTAATGTATAATCTTTACAGTGTAGTCTATGTGATTATATAGTATAGTATATACTTTATAGTGTGTTACACGCATACACATGCAGTATGTATATTGTACACATATACGGTGTTCATTTATATAACATTTTAATGACTACTTCTTGACTCAATAAGTACACACCTTTCAATTTTTACTTGTAAAGAATAATAAGTATTGTTTTTTTATTTAATTAATAATTAAAATGTAATATAAAGGTCCTACAGTTGATATTATACAAGAATATATTCTAAACTTAGAATATATTCTTTGCTGTTTGAGAAATCCTAAGCAAGAAATTTTATGCACTGTATGTCTGAAACAAACTCTGTTGAGTCAGTGTGCAACTTTTCTGGAATGCCACTTTGAATATGTGGTTAGTGTGATCTCTAAAGTATCTATCTTGCCTAATGTGTGCACCAGATTTTGATGGGAAAAGTCACTGTGAGTAGGCTGTTAAGTCTCTCTAAATTTCCTCTGTGACAAATTCTAGCCAGGAAGGGACATGTGTTTCACACACGATCAGCTTAACCATTTCAATCCCATCTGTCATGATTCATCAGAAAGCAACATTTTTGGGTAATAGTGCAAGGTTTATGTTGTTTCCTTGTTCACTGTCTTTGTGCTTTGGCAGCTATGAGTTCGACTTTCTTCGACAAGCAGATTAAACATTAAACATGCCAGCATTTCTTCAAATTTTAGATACTTTAATTTCTCATAGCACCACCAAATACCTTCTGCTGGATTACATTTCGTTGTGCACCCTTATGAAGTGTGGAATTATTACATTTATTAGTTACACTCACTTATTTAGTTACAGTCATATTATAGTCTTTCAATACTTATGTTACCATCAACACACTGATGCCTATGTGTACACATTGTATTCCTTTAACCCCTTAAATAACCAGGACCTGTCAGCCTAAGTTCCTCACTCTTATAACTATATACAGTACTTCCCTGTTTAGTTTGATTCTTGTTACTGAATGCTTCATAGTAGTTACTGAAGATAAATCAGTGAATAATAAACTGATACTTTTAAGAGGTTAATATTTGTGTCTCTGTGACCTTTGCATGAGGCCTTTGTGAATGGCTAATGTCAGGGGAAAAGGCAAGTTTAGTGGCTGCAACCCTTACTGTAACTTCAATAATTTGACAACCAACATTGTTTTCACAGTTTCCTTGCATTTTGTGTAATATCTGGTTGGATGAGGTGAATATAAGTTGCTTCTGTCGACATTATTGTTTTTTTTTTCTTCAGAAGCTCCTGATGATATTAACTGTGATGTTGTCATCATTCCGGGTTCACTTATGAAAAATGACCAAATGCTTAAAATTAACAGTTGGAATAAGAATTGAGTTAATAAATATGAATGCAAAAAAGCCACAGCACCATAAATAACTCTGTTTTTTTATTATAGTTTTAAACATAATTACTTATGTGTCAGTAATGACAATGTGTACAACAGATCGTCATTAGTTCAAGTTCAGATTGAGCTTTATTGTCATTCTGCTACATGTGTGGACATATAGTCAAACGAAATGTCGTGTCTCGCAGGGTGACCACGGTGCTACATACAAGTCAGACATAAATAGGAACATAGAGGTATAAGAAAAACAATTTGGTTGACTATACAAAAAACTTTACATACATACTGTAAATGTGCAAATGAGATATTTGTACATGAAGTTGAGCAATTGAGATATTTTGAGGGAAGCAGCGTATAGTGCAGGATGATTTGTAGTGCAAACGAGCAAGTAAACATATATTATAGAGACTGAGTTCTTTGTGTGAAATGATTTGTAGTGCAAACAAGCAAGTAAACATATATTATAAAGACTGAGTTCTTTATGTGAGAGAGTGTCTATAAAAAGTGTTCAGTGTACATTCAGAGAAGAAGAGTGTGTTACTACAGGTGGTTTGTATAGCTCCCTCACCTGTGTGTAGCACACTCAGAATTGCACTTAAACGGATTGTCAGTTTTCCATGGGTAGGGGAGGGGGTGAGGTGTACATGGTTTCAGGAGGTAGGGTTGTAGTTGAGGGCTCTCACAGCCTGGGGGAAAAAGCTGTTGAGCAATCTGACTGAGCGAGCTTTGATACTCCGGTACCTTCTGCCAGATGGCAGGAGCTGGAAGAGATTGTGGAAGGGATGGGTAGGATCCTTCACGATGCTGGTAGCCTTGCTGGAGCAATGTGCCAGGAAAATGTCCAGGATGGAGGGGAGAGGGGCACCGATGATCTTTGCAGCTGTGTTCACTGTCCGCTGTAGGGTCTTGCAGTCAGCAGCACTGCAATTTCCATACCAGACAGTGATGCAGCTGGTCAGCACACTCTCAATGGTGCCCCTGTAGAAAGTGGTGAGGATGGGTGGAGGGAGACTTGCTCTTTTCAGCCGGCGCTGTTGGACCTTCTTGTTAAGTGACATGATGTTGGTGGTCCAGGTGAGATCCTCTGTAATGTGCACTCCCAGGAATTTAGTGCTGCTGACTCTCTCCACGGTCGAGCCGTCGATGGTCAGTGGGGGGTGGTCAACAGATTTTCTCCTGAAGTCCATCACAACCTCCTTTGTCTTACTCACGTTGAGGGACAGGTTGTTGACACCGCACCATTCAGCCAGCTGTGCCACTTCCTCTCTGTAGTATGTTTCATCGTTGTTTCTGATGAGGCCTACCACAGTTGTGTCATCAGCAAACTTGATGATGTGGTTGGAGCTGAACTTGGCAGTGCAGTCGTGAGTCAGCAGTGTGAAGAGCAGCGGGCTGAGCACACAGCCCTGTGGGGCACCTGTGCTCAGTGTGGTAGTGCTGGAGGTGTTTGGGCCAACACGGACTGACTGAGGTCTTTCAGTTAAAAAGTCCAGGATCCAATTACAGAGGGGTAGGTTGAGGCCCAGCAAGTTTAGTTTGTTGACAAGCTGCTGAGGGATTATTGTGTTGAATGCTGAGCTGAAATCGATGAACAGCATTCTAACATAAGAGTCTTTCTGTTCCTATCAGATATCAGATATCTGTTACTGACAGAAAATTAATTATCAATTTATATCAATTCATCAATTAATACAGGCCCTCTTCAAGTATGCATGATTAATTGCACCAGTTTCCTGAGAGGTATTTCAGAAACTATATTAGTTCTCTATAGATAAAGCATTTATTTTTATCCAAATAGGGATATAGTATCAATAGAGCTCTTCAAATCTATATGTAGTTTAATTTACTTCTTAATAAAAAAATTTCTGAGTATCCTAATTAATTCGTGATTACTGGATGAAAATAATTTCTTGTTATTCCCTGATGCATCCTATTTCGTGGTCCCATCTTATCTGCAAAGTGCTGGCATGGCTGCAGATTTTCATTAGTTGAATTAATCAGTCTTGTTTTCTAATGACTGATAAGTTGGATCTGGTGTGGCTGGAATGAAAACCTGCATCCTTTGTAGATACAACATGCAAGAATCAAGTAATAAATCAAGAGATTGTCTGTAAATTGCTAAGTACTTTCAATATTTTTTACAAATTTTCAAGGGCAGTTTAGTTTGTCCTTTGTTGTTATTTTTCACCAAAAACAATAGCAAAAGGTCCATATTGATTATGGAGTAAATGCAGTTGTTTAAAACACATGTGGAAATGTACAGTGTATATATATATATATACATATATATATATGTACATACACTACAGGTGACAGGAATTAGCAATGAAGCTGTGTTAGCTAACACTGAAGGAAATAATTTATTTAAAATTTATTTATTTTAAATCTGGTTATAATTTCAAAAAATAATTATCCAGAGAGGAATAGTTTCTCAAGGTTTCTTGTCACTAGCTGACAGGATTATCTGGGGTCTCAGTCTTCTCCAAGTTTTCATTTTTCATTGACTTTTCATTAATCAGACATTTTATGTGTCTTATGGGCTCATGGGTCATAATGTGGAGCATGTTTTCCCATCTCCGTCCTCTTATTTCCCTTGTTGTCCTCTCCTTGTAACTTCCTGACTCTCCTGTCACTCATGATTCATTGTACGGTCTTTGTTTTCCATTCATCCCTTAGGCCTTGTTTCCTTGTCTTTTTACTTGCTCTTGTTTCTTTTCCATTTCTCTACTCAATATCACCTTGGTTTAATTAATCCCCACGTCTCACCTCCTAACCCTTGTGATCTTTGCTGTCTTTACACATTTAATTCCAGCCCATTCTCTTCCCCCAATTATCTGCCATGATGCATTCTCAGGAGAACGATCAGAAACCCTGAACTCCCTCAAATAATCACACGTATACAGAAACACACACAGACAAGTAAGTGGCAATTCCCAAGGACTCACACACTCCCTCTATAATGGTGGCTCAACATCATGCTGAAGGATGTTATAATAATCCGTGGGCTATGGCCTCTTCTGCATATCAATTTCCTCCTACAGTGCTCAGGGACAGAGGGGAAAAGTGGACTTCTTTCTCTCCTTTCTCTCCATCTCCAGCCCCTTTAGCTCTTCTCAGTGTCACTAGTTCTCAAAAACACTCCTGTCCACTTCAGGACAAGGTTGGATCCTCCTCTAGGTTGAAACAGCTCTTGCGGGACATGACAAAAATATCAGAGGTAATTGTTCCCATCTCTGTAGTGCTGGAATCGGCAAACTGAACTGAGTTTTGGAGGAGCAAAGTTTAACGGGAGGATATTTTTATGCTGATATCTCCTGTGAGTTTTGAGTAAGTAAGTACTGTTCCCTTGCGAAGTTTGAGTCAGTACCTTTCCTTGCTGTTATAATTTTTATTGCCCTTCTGTTTATTATTGGATTATTATTACAACAGTCTTTTTATTATTATTAAAAAATATATTAAACATTTTATTGATCTCATAAGGGACAGCACAATGTTAAAGCATGAACTGAATGAAGTACAGCAATTAACAAACTCGCATAGCGCTTAACAACAGAAGGTGATGCCGTCAGAAACAGTATTAAGATGATCTAAAATAAAACAAGTTTTATATGAAAGACAAAACTCATATTTTAAGATAATTTTCAACTGGGTGGACCAGATTGATTTTCTTGTCCACTATTTACAACCTACCTGAACTTCCCTCTAGTGGACACCTCTGCCTCGGCATGAATGCAAGGGTGCTTTCTCATATAGTTATTTTTAAATGAACCACACTCCATCCCATTAAAGTGGACCTGAAAAGGAACTAGCTGCAAATGACCTCAATGCTTCTGGTGTTCACAAGTGGATTCAAAAGCGGAATTAGTTCTCTTTCTGGACATTTTCGCATTAATGAGATCTCAGATCACTTGTTGTTCACTCCACAACTCCTTTACCATAGTGTAATAGTTGTGTACCACTGAATTAGTGTCATTCAAAATGGTTGGTTTACATCATGCTATTATTTGACTGTAAGAAATATTTTACATATCATTTGGATGTAAAGGGGGTGCAAGGGGCAAGAAGCAACAAAGGATTTTGATGCTGAACCATCAAAACCAGCTCATGCTTTATGCCAGAAAGCTACTGACTGTTTAGCTCATGTGGTGTAGACAAAATGCACTATATGGCCAAAAGTATGTGGACACCCCTCCTAATTATTGAGTTTAGGTGTTTCAGCCAGACACGTTGGTGCATAAAATCAAGCACATAGCCATGGAATCTCCATAGATCAGCACTGGCAGTAGAATGGGTTGTACTGAACAGCTCTTAAAAGAGACTTTAAACATGTCAATGTTTTAGGATGCCACCTTTGCCACAAGCCTGTTCATGAAATTTCTGCCCTGCTAGATCTGCCCTCGTCAACCGTAAGTGACATTATTGTGAAATGGAAGTGTCTAGGAGCATTAACAGCTCAGCCACGAAGTGGTAGACCATGAAAACTCACCTACTGGGGCCGCTGTGTGCTGAAGCACATAGTATGCTTCCAATTTTGTGGCAACAGTTTGGGGAAGACCCTTTCCTCTTCCAGCTTGACTGTGCACAAAGTGAGGTCCGTAAAACACCTGGTTTGATGGGTTTGGTGTGGAGGAACTCCAGTGGCCTGCACCTTTGGGATGAATTGGAACACACCGATTGCAAGGCAGGCCTTCTCAACCATCATCAATGCCTGACTTCACAAATGCTTCTTTAAATGAATGGACACAAATTCCCACAGACACACTCCAAAATCTTGTAGAAAACCTCCCCAGAAGAGTGGAGGGTGTCATTGTGTTTCATATTAATGCCCATGGTTTTGGAATGGGATGTCCAACAAGCTCATATAGGTGTGATGGCCAGGTGCCTACAAACTTTTGGCCATATAGTGTACATACCAAAGGAGGAGGTCAGCCCTCTCAAATCTATAAGCAGACAGAAACCATCCTCATTCTTCAGAACAAGATAGAATGCTGTAAAACTCTTGTTCTGAAGCATAGAGTCTACTTTTTTCGATCCTGCCTCTGTTCAAGAGGGAAGAAAAATCTTGACAAGGCCCCAACAAACCCAGTCAATTTAGTGGTGACTGCAAAGTATTAGAACTAAAATAAAGCTATGGTTAATCTAATGTTAATGGCTCAGTCCAATGACAAAAACACCAGGGATTCAAATGAATTTTACAGGCTTAATTAAGCTCTTTTTGTCAGAAGACATCACACTGTTTTATATTCTCTACAGTGGTTCACTGTGGGCTTCCAATAACAGGCTCTATAGGCTGTTGAAAATGGTGTGATTTTTATTTATTTGATTTGATTTGTTTTTAAATTAAAACAAAAAAAACAAAACAAAAAAATGGAAATCTTCTGTAAGTGGTTGCTTGGGTATCCTTCCAAACTCTCAAATTTTTGATGATGTAAAAAAATGAAATGAATGAAAAATTTATCACAGAAAAACAACCATTTCACCTATTACCTACAACAGAGAGCACCATTCAGTCAATTTTGTAATTTAGTCAGTTCACTAAATACTGCAGGCATAGCAAATGGACATTGGAGGAAATCATTATATCAAATATATAAAATAGCATTATATCTAAATATAATAATAATATATTTATAATATCTAATAATATCTAGTTATAACATATCAAGTGGCATCTAATAGCACACCAACACTGTAGCTTATCAGTAGAATGTGATCAGAAGAGTGGAATGAGCTGCAGAGTAAAATTTAACCAATCAGTGGCCAAGCAATCAGCGCCTTAGAGACATAATGAGAAAATATTTTCAGTATTTACTGGGATCTTGTAAACAGCTCTTTCTAAAGAAGCACTCAACCAGAAAATGAGCAAATCGAGGCAGCATTGTAATAATAAATCAACATCCATTATGACAAAGGGTGTGGCACATCATGGCCTTCAGAGAAATTGCTCAGTGAACTGCCAGAATTTAACGAAAAACAAGACACGGCCTCAAGCGCATTTAGTCTGTACAGATCTATGCACCACTGCACACAACTCGCTTGAACAGTGTATGAACTTTCCCTTCTTGCATGTTTAATTCCAGACAGATATTTTCTCCACTTATCTGCCATGATGGATACGCAGGAAAAATATGAGGGACCCTGGAGGACAGTGACATCACCTGCAGTCATCCATCACATGTTTGAGTCTTTTAGCTGTCAAGCTTTCAAGCACCACACGAGATGCAGAAACTAACAAGCTGTCTAATGACTTAGTGGATTTAAAGAAAAAAAATCCACCATATTATGGTATATAATAGTTATTATTATGCTAAGTTAAACTTTTCATCTATGTGTTTTCACTATTTTCACTTTGGTTTCCTACATACCCACAACTCCATTCAAGTACCTGCTGATAGTTGTGCCAGTGAGATTTAGCTCTTGGATCATCTCTACCTAAAGAGAGTGATTCGGCAGTGCTTTAGTCCTTTAGTCTGTCTAGCCTTCTCAGCTCCTCATATCTGTACACTCTGCTCAAACAGATCAGCTTCCAAAGCTTCAACTTTCACACAAATACCAATTTCAATGTCATACCGCTCATCATCTTGTAGTTCACTAACTAGCCACGTCTCTGCCATAACTCAGTGTCTTATAGCCACATTGCTTTCTGGAACCTAGAGTTCAGAGTTTGCTGTCCCCCTCTACTTCTGTGTTACATTCCTCATTAATATGATGTTGAATGTGGCTGGAAAATGGAGAGAAAAGAAGCTCTTGCTCTTTTATTTTTAGGAACTAACAGTGAATCCTGGCCACATTGAATATTTTTTCCAATTCCTGTGATGTCAGAGCGGTACACAACCACTAACTTGTCATAAGAATAACAAAATACAGCATCAAAATAGCACAATCAGAAAGCACATCACAAATATATCAATATAAACACATTTAATGTGTTTCATGGTGAAATTTTTTGTTTAAGTCATTACAAACTTGATCACATTTTTCTTTGGAGTAAAATGATGAGTTGTTGGAATTACACTGGCAGCTACATTTTCACATACTATGTATCTAACAATTTTTTTTCATTTGCTTTTGTTTACCTTTGTTACCTTATTACACATAGTGCTAAGTATAATTAGTTATAATTAGTTGTAATTAGACTTCACATTGCATGGTAGAACAATTAGCACACATTCCAACACCAGTTCTGCTGCCAACTTTTGCCTTCACGCCAGTTCAGTTGTAAAACTTTCCTGAGCAGTTGCCATTGTGATTAAGGTGTTTCACTTTTCCCACAAAATGTTCCCTATCTTTTTTTAATTAATTTGACTAATTAAAGTTAGCCCCAGGAAGAATATACAGCATGAAAATGCTCCCAGCATGAGGAAGCAGCAGTCTTCATCGAGAGTTTGAAATGTGACATTCTTGTCGTGTTCTTTTGGATCTTTAATTGGCATCATGAGTTTCTCCCATTAAAGTGAGGAAGCTGAGACTGAAACTCACAGCACAAGATGAGAGAACACATTGGCTCGATAAGCTACACAGTGCCACACTTGCACATTTGTAACAATTTGTACAAGTCAATTTGTATAAAAAGTTGTTAAAGTTACGTTTATGTGCATGGCTAGTGTTCTTAGCATTTCTCCTGACTCCTGACAGAATTGAACAAAAGCCTCAAAGCGGCTATTACTCATTAATTAAGTTCTCATCAGGCCACAAAGGTGATGGCTAGACATACATACACATTTGGACAGCACTATAAAGCTGTGTTATTGTTTCATTATGGGGTTTTTGAAAAACGAGTTTACAAGCCATAAGACAGCTTTAGTGTTACATCTACAAATCAGTTAAAATAATTGCTTGTTTGAGTATAATTATATTATAGTATAATGTATAATGCTTGTTTGGTTATTTCAGTGTGAAAAGCTAGGAAGTGTAACACACATTGTTGATAACAATTTGTGCCTTATTGCATGTCTTTTCCAAATCAAATCACTCACTAATTCCACAACAGGAAAAAAAAAACCTCCATCAAGCCCACTGTTTTATTATTACTATTTTGTGAGTCGGATATACCGACTGATGCTGATAGTCTGTATTTTCTGTCTATATAAGCCACATATGATTGACACCTTCAGTACAATGGATTATATAATATCATTAACACTCTCAACATTAAATGATATATCAAAGCAAAGTGCAGGCACAGATGGACTTCTCAGCTTCAGGGGCAGAGCAGCTGGCATGTCTGACAGGTGGCTGGCACTGATCCAAGCGCAGTGAAGGAGCCTTGGGTGGCACGGTGGCACTGCCCAAGTCTTTGTGGGCCCCTTTCTATGTCATCTGGTGGTCTGCCCGGGCACTGTCATCACTTGCAGTCCAAAAAGAAGGTTGAGGCTGCCTGGCACTCTCAGGTCACAGCTGGCATTGGCGGTCACACCTGTCGCCATACTGTCAACCTCCTAGCATCCCGGACACCACAGGAATGACAATGGTGACCGCAAGCCGGGTGGCAAATGTATCAATGTTGTGCCTGGAAATTTGTCTTTGAGTATCCCTATTACAAATCCATTTCTGTTGTTAGTAATGTGATAGATATACTAAGTCAATGTCATAGATATACTAATGTCGATTGTATTACATTCCACTGCACCAAAATGAGCTTCAAAAACATTAAAAAACACTTTTTTTTTTTCAAATGGAAAGTTAATGAACAGCTGCTTGTTTCAGGCCTAATTACAATTAAGGCGTCCACTTAAACACATGCTGGCATGTGAGTAATTGGCCTAGTTCGAGTTAGGTCACACTTCACATTAGGCTGTTTTCATCTTTCAGTGGTTGCTCAGAGAGAAAAATGACTATGATTTAGTTTAAATGATTATATCCAACAATGTATCCATGTATTGCACCAGTGAGGGATGAATTATGTCACGTACAGATTAAAACATCTGAGTGATTATGCAACACTAGTAATTATATGATCCAAAGTATATTGATAAGTATGAGAATCGGGCATGTTTGGGTACCAGTGCAGTTTTGAGTCCGTGAACAGACTTGACTAGGCATAGGCAAATTAAAAAACCAGACAGGCTACAAACTAAGCCTCATAAATGTCACAATATAAACCAGGAGCAAGACTTTGCAATGAACAGAAATTAGTCTGGCTTATTTAAAGAGTATGTGTGTGATTGTGTGGCTAATTCAAAACAAAATGCTAACTTGATTTGGAATTTAATTTTACACCTGAAAATGATCTGTTTCATCTGATATCATGCTAATTTGCTGGAAGCTAACTAGAAGCTTCAAAATCTTATCTTAATGACAAAGATCAACTCTAACCAAAAGCACAAATCTCTAAGCAACACAGCTGTATGATTAGACTACTTCTTTACACAATTTAAAGCACTACAGATTTTTTTTTTTGGGGGGGGAAGCAATAAGAACATTTGCCTGGGGATCTAATATACAGAGCAATATTTGGGAACAAATTAAGGTTTTAAATCCAACAGCCATGGTGCATTGTGGCAGAGATGATGTGTTTTAAAGTTCGCTAGAACATTTGGGCTGTGTGTCTTCCGAATTCAACCCAAAAATTCATTACAGACCTAAAATCTACAAATATGGCTATTAATTACCATGATTTGTCATCGTAAAAGTCATTCCTCATTCCATTTTCATTCGAATGTGAATGAAGCAAGAGATAAATAAAGTAGATTTTGTGAACCATGCAGTAACGCAGTAATTTCGGAATTTGGAGATGTGACCCAATAATGCCGCAGCCTCCTTTTCTCTCTCGCTGCCACTGCAATTCAACACTGATTATGGTTTCACGCTCATGCAATTTGAATATTTACCTCGTGCCAACCGGTTTGCCCCCAGCTCATTTACATTTTGATTTGCATGCCAATAGGCGGCGGGCTCGGGTAATAAATATGGAGCATAATCAGCGTCATTCATCCAAGGCCGAAATGAAGGTTTGGGGTTCGTCCAGAGCACTTAACGCATCTAATGGTGGACATGTAGGCATCAGGGGTCACGCATGCTAATCATGAGAGAACGTTGGCGCAAATTGGACACACTGTGTGACTCAGGTGATTGGTTGTCTCAAAAAGTAAAACAGGGGTTGGGTCGCTTGACTTGTGCCATCTTGATTGTAATTCTCGGCTGTTGTCTTGTCACAGTCATGGATACGTGACTAGAATGCTGAAGAAATTTTGCTATCCAAAGTTGCCATCCAAATTTTACGCCTACCATCATGAGGCACACAGGTTTCTGCTCCCATTCTGAGGTTTACAAACCACTGCGTAATCTTCTTTGATGGACTAATGATTAGGAATAACCTGTCTTATTTACATACTGTATACTCATTCAGGTGATAATTAGTATAACAGTATAATTATCACTATTAACTTTTTACAGTATATACAATAGTATATACAAGAAACAGAAATCTGCTTTGAAACAATCTGTATTGTTCAGAGGTCAACAACCCCAGTGTCATGCTAAATACACAATTTCATTGAATGTCCAGCTCTCAAGTAAAGTTTCAACTGCGAGTGTGAGTGGTTCAGTATCAGTCACACTCCCATTTGAAACTGTACATAAGAGTTAGATCTATTCTAGGCCTGTTTTTGATGGCTAATCATAAAATAGTTTTTTGTGACTAGTGATACTTTTTAATCATTCATTATAATTCATTGGGACAGTCACTCACAGCAATGCAATTTCATGAGCTATTCAAATTTGATCAGATGGAGAACGAAAAGTGATAAGAACAAAGGGAAGGATGTCATGCAGCTTTCTTACATCAAGCCTTCGTTTAATCATCTCTGGCAGGCTAATTTCAGATCCATAATCATTCAGACAGGAATTTTCATTGCAGTCACCCGCCTACTATAGAAAACAGGAAGCAACTGTTTGGCGTTGCATCATCAAAGCCACTGAACAGCTGAAGTGAAACAGTTTCCTGTGTTCCTATGAAGCTGATAATATTTAATGACAAATTGATCAAATGTTGCAAAGGAAAAAGTAATAAATTTGAATTTGATTTCAATATGGTCAGGTGAATACCAATTTGCAGTTACAAATTCACAACAATTTGTCAGATTCACGTCGTACTCTTAAGGGTAATGTTAGGCAGGGTTAGCATTCACACTTTTTTTTTTTTTAAGAAATTGATATCTGAAATTAAATTAAATCCATGTCTCATGACCATATCTCTTATTAAAAGCTCTTTTGAGATCAAGGTTGAGATCCTATTTAGCAGTGATGATCATAACTTTAGGTTCATTTCAGAAAATGAAGCCCATAATAGTTGCCTTTTTCTTATAATATTATCAAAAGCAAATGAATAGCCTTAAACTATAACAGTACCTTTGCATAGAAACTTCAACTTAAAGATTACATGGCTGACCTTTTTATTCATCGATAGCATCAGGAAAAAAAAAAAGGATATTTAATTTACAGTGGAATTAAATACCTTATAGAATAGTTGTGTACTTTCAATGTTGAATAACCTTTACAAACTTTAGCAATACATTGAAATTGCACAAGATTGCATCATCATATCAAACATGTTCCACAAATATTACAGTGAAATCCCAAGGGAAATCAGTTTCATACTTACCTGAGCACACGTGGACTGTCAAAACACATTAATACTCAACTCTCCTTTTTGATAGGGCTTAAAAGAAAACAGATGAATAAATCAGGGGTCTGTTCTTGAGGTCTTCATTCACTCAGTGTGAACAACAGCATATGCAATAAATAAGTCATGTACAGAAGTGAGATGGTCACAGTGGACTTCCGTGTTCTTTATGAAAAATGCAGGTCTCTAAAGCACAAGCTTTTCCATTTTAGTCTAAAAGCCCCATACAATCACTGATGCTTTACAGTTTTCACAGTAAAATGTACGAGCACCACGGAGAGATCTTTGCAAACTAATTACATCTGATTATAAAGAAGAGTGATAAGAGAACATACCTGAGATACTGTAATGATGGTCTCCTATGATTGCTTAAACTCTCAAAGTCTCAACTTATTCAGTTATTCATCTTAAAGCACATTATCCAGTAACTACTATGAATTATTCAGTGACTACAGTGAACTAATAGGAAATATGTGTAGTTACAAGAGTAAGAAATGTAAGCTTAAAGAGTTAAATGTTGAGCGTGTCTGCATCCTATTTCCAGTAGAAACTCTATAGAAGGTAGCATTTTTTCTTTTACGTTTATGCAATTCTGAGAATGACGAAGGCCTGTGTCTGAGCCTTTTTAGTCCAACTCGTAGCTCCCAAAGACCAGCTCAGCCCTGGAATGCCCACTGAAGAACATCTAGCACTTTCCAATAATGTGATTTTGAAACCAAAATGTGTTTTGATCGTTAGATTTATCTTTATAGTGTTGCTTGACTAATCATATTACCACTGGCATCTGTCTTCATACATACAAGATTTTTGAAGATTCAGCTAAAGAAAATGTATGTTTATGTTTGCACGTTTCCATTGCTTGCTTCTACACTGGACAACTTTCTTTTTTCTATGGTGTTCCTACCACAGAAATGGTTCCTTGATCTTCACACTAAACACTGACATTTCTGATTGTTTGTATGAAGGATTGTGTAGAAACACAAATTTATTGAATTTGTAAAAGAAACACAAACTTTTATTGAATGAATGTGTTTAACAAGTTCCACTCCCATAAAAATGTTTTGTTGCTGATTTTCTCTTGTACGTAGCGTCTGATGCTTCTCGTTGATGAGTGTGACAATAATCTGGATTCTAGTTGCACTGCTACAATTTTTCCATTACCGCAAAGTCTTGAGACATTTCAAACAAGTTCATCACTAATTGCAGCAAAATTTTCACCAAAGAAGTCTAAATGTAAATGCAGAAAGTGAATATTTAGTGACATGTTGAACCCCATGGTTTTGTTTGCTTGAAGCATTTTGTTAATCAGCTAGATGTAGCTTGGTGCTCTGTAGTTCCCAAGAAAAGTTTCAGAACTATTCTTGACAGCCTTCCATGAAATTATCTCCGGCCCCACTAGAAGTTCTTCAATATTAAGTATTGTAATCCTTCACTTTCCTTAATCATTGCTTTCATAAAAAATATATCATCAGCCCAAGTATATTTGAAGAGGAGGCAAAATATCTTTGTTGGGTAGACAAGTGCTTTATGCACCACATTTATCTCTCCTGGAACCACATGCTTACAGTGTATGCCTGCAACTCCTTTAGCACTGCCGTCCTATCTGCCAATGAAACATGGTACTTGGCATATCCAAGCTGCAATCCTAGCATGTGTCATGTGATCTACATGCTCATGTCTGGAAAACTTTTTTTTTTTACTTTCACACAAACACAAAAGTAGGATAGGAACATTTCAAGGTGATTTTCCAGCTCAGGGACCCCAAATCCATAAGATACATCCAAAACTTTTCAGATAGCAAAATATTTGTCCAGTGTTACATGAAGAGAAAGAAACAAGAGGACAAGCACACTAATCAAACACAAATAGTAATGAATAGACTGTAACACATCATGCAAATGTAAAAATGTTTTGGGTTTTGCAATATTTAGGGACTTCTTCAAATTGGGGTTTCTATTAGTTGTCCATATGCACAAATTCAAAATTGGCCAATAGGATGAAAATCTAACTTCATTTTTCAATGGATTCGTAGGAACTGTTAAGTGCAAATGTACACGAGGAGCTAAAACAAGTAAAACACCCAGTGCTAACTTTAACTACAAAAACTGCATGCCTTTTCATTTGAGAAATGTCCAAAAGCCAGGTAAATTTATACAAAGTTGGATGATTTCTAGGTCATTTCAGAGGTTTAGAGGTCGATCTCAAAGACAAGATCAGAAAGAGCAACAGATTCAGATCTGCTCCAGAATCCACACCAAAATCCACAGAGGCAAAGCTTCAGAGAAATCCAGCCTTAAAAGAGTTTTAACATGCGCAAGTGGATGAATGTGTGTGTGCAGCTGGGCAGTTTACCATCTTTATAAATGAGGAAAAAGATTACCCTGACAAATTAGTATCTGATGCCTTTGAGACTTAAGGGCATACAAAAGTCTATGAGCTTGGAGCAGCACAATTCACAACACATGAGTCCTCATCAGGTTATTTAATAAATGAGTCTTCTAAAGAAATAGTCTACTTTAAAATTCCCTGAACCAGTCCAGCACTTTGATAGATGATACTTACTTTTTGTGGAGAGAAGTGTGTGTGTATATATATATATATATATATATATATATGTGTGTGTGTGTGTGTGTATATGTAAGGATCTGAGTGCCTTTGACAAGGGCCAAATTGTGATATACTTTCATCAAAGACTTCTCCCTTTGAAGCAATTACAGCCTTGCAGACCCTTGGCATTCTCACTGTCAACTTGTCTTGGCATTGCAAAATGGAGTGATAGTCTTCCTTGGTCAAGATCCCTTTTATCATATATAAATCTTCCACATTACCACCATAAAAGCACCCCCAGCACCCCCTTTCTTCCACCATGCTTGACAGATGGCGTCCAGCACTCCTCCAGCATCCATTTAATTTTTCTTTGTCTCACAAATGTTCCACTTTGTGTTCCAAACACCTCAACCTTAGATTTGTCTGTCCATAACAATTTTTTCCTTCCTTTGTCCAATGTCTGTGTTGGAATCTGCCTAGAAGGCCAGCATCCTGGAGTCGCTTCTTGACTGCTGACGTTGAGATGAGAATTTTGCAGGTACCATTCAATGAAGCTGCCAGTTGAGGACCCGTGGGATGTCTGTTTCTCAAACTAGAGGCTCTGATGTACTTGTCCTCTTGCTTACTTGTGCACTGAGGCCTCCCACTTCTCTTTCTATCCTGGTTAGAGCCAGTTTGTGCTGTTCTTTGAAGAGAGTAATACACACCATTGTATGAAATCTTCAGTTTCTTGGCAATTTGTTGTATGGAATGGCCTTCCTTTCTTAGAACAAGAATAGACTGAGGATTTTCAGAAGGGAGATTTGCTGATGCTCAAGATACTCAAGTAGCCTAAAGAAGGCCAATTTTATTGCTTCTTTAATCAGCACAATGATTATCAGCTGTGTTAACATAATTGCAAAAGGGTTTTCTAATGATCAATTAGCCTTTTAACATGATAAACCTGGATTAGTTATTACAATATGCTATTGTAACACAGGTTGCTGAAATAACCCTTTTTACACCTATGTAGATATTCGTATGTATGAGAGCAAGCGAGAGAGAGAGAGAGAGAGAGAGAGAGAGTTATTTGTTATTTACATGATTTAATCTGTTACACTACATCTGCATTACGTGTTATTTTCCCATTTGAAGCAACATATAAACATTGTATCCACCATATAAATACCTGCTAGCCAAATAAGTAGTGCTAGTGTAAAATATTTCTTGGTATTATTACATGCAAGTTTCAAAAAGAAGAAGGTGTTTCCTGTCACTTCTAATCCACTGAATGTCAGTCAGGTAATCAGCTCAATTTACCGCTCTCTGGCTGCTTCTAATTTCCTTGAGACCTCAGAATGAAGATCTTAATCAGTGTTTGCAAGCACTGGTTTCAACTAGTGCCTGGATTTAATGCATGACTCATTTAGAAATGTACAGGGGGAACATGTCTAAGTGTCATTTAAGACCAGGCAGACTTATATTAAAGAAAATCTCATATCCAAACAATTGATTTTCACTCAATAACATTTTTCCAGCACTACACAGAGCCACTGGAAGGAAATGCTGCCTCTTTAGGCCATGCTCAGTCTTCACTGAGAAACACATAATTCTACTGCTATTGACAGTGAAAATATATCTGAAAATATGATGGGATCAGCTCATTCATGCACATACACAAACACACACACATACACACACTGAAATGAAGACAAACATGCTGTCACGCCTCACAAGGCCCAAACTCTCATAAACAGAAAATTATCTGCATTTTCATTCCTCCTTCACTTCTTCCTGAGATATTTAAACCCAAATGCATTACTGGATTTGTACACGCTTCATCGGCTTCAAACCTGAGTTCCATTTCCCTGTTGCGATATTCCTTTTTTTTGGGGGGGGGTTATCATTTGCATTGTGAGAATTGGTTGCTAACCATGACCACAAATATATGTCTTATATTTAGAATTCAAATATCTAATTTAGTCAGTTCATTGTGTCCTAAAATTGCTGAGATTGCAAAATCTAAAGCATCTAAATTTTCCATTATGTCACAGATCCACTGTAAATAAAGACATGCAACATCCCAATTGAATTAGGCCCACAAAAATATAGACTGATTCAGTCAACAATATTTATTTCCCACCGTAACTTCTGCCCGTGAAAATATTTTGTTAAAATGAGGTCTTTCTTGCATATAATTTTAAATTGCGTGCTTTGGCGTATTTTGCCACTTTGCTGTCTCCTAGCTCCTAGTTTGCTGTCTTCATTTTAATCCACATTTACTGTTTTATCCTTATACTACATTTTTGACTGGTCAGAAGGTATTGACTAATCTTCAGCAGTTTTGACAATAGTTTGAATCATTGAGCTTTTTTTTAAGTAGATGTTTATTTAACATTCATGAAAGGAGTCTCCAGTATTAGTGCTTTGAGTCAGTAAGTAAGTGCTTTCTTGTTTCTCGGTAAATTAACCAGCTGTTTGTTTGTTTGGTTTTGTTTTATTTACTTTGAGAGAAAAAAAGAGAGAATGTTGAGGAAATGACTGTTTTTAGCTCACACAGCATAATTAATAACAGGAACTAACTTGTCTCGTGGACATTCCATAAGATTAAATACAACTATAAATGGTTAAAAGTTAAAAATGGTAATCATTGGTCAATCACTGTGGTATAAGAGGAATAACCTAATACAGGGCATGTTGTTAGTAAATAGTAAAATATTCCACTTCAGGGTGGACACAGTAACTATGATTCACATCAGGCTATATATACACCACCCCTTTACTGATTATTTCCCTATAACAACACTGTCATGTTTTAATCCTTATTACTTAATGAAATGAATGTGCAAAATTGCTATAGCCCTCTGAGTCTTGCCAGGGCATCTTTTTTTTTTCTATGAATATCTACTACTTGTCTCCAGAATATTTGTCATATGGCACAGTCTGCCTCTGTCTCGGTGTTCAGGAACTTTCACCAGTGAAATGCACAAATTTGGTGATTTTTTTTGACAGTTGTTGAACTCCTTCTCCTAGACCTCATGTCAGCTCTCTCTCTCTCTCTCTCTCTCTCTCTCTCTCTCTCTCCCTGTTTTTATTTTTATTCTAAACTCCAATACACAATCTCAGATTGGACAGAAATGTAATGTTTGGGCCTTTGAAAATACTATATATTACAGATGTGAAATAAAATTGTATGATACTACAGCACTGTTGAATTCTTGATTCTGATTGTTCAGAAGGTGTTGATTAATTTTCTGTAACAGCAGCTCTGACAGTAGTGCCAGCTAAACACATCTCAAAATAAGCTTCTAAGACTCCTATGTTTTTAAACGTCACATTTTCGCCACGTCAACCAAAGTGTCCTTCTCCCATCATGTCGCTTGATGCGATGCTCGACTGCTCCTTTTTCCCTTCCTCTGTTTGTATAACTGCCTTGTTATTTATTCATGGAGCCATCTTGTACCATTGTGATTAGCATGAAACCTCTCAAAACCGAATTACAGTGAGTTGATATTGTGATTACGGATGCGCTGGATGTCTGCCACCTTTGTTATCCAGGAAATTGCGCCATACTTTGTGCACCTGCTACTTGGACTGCTGTAGCTTACTCTTTCTTCTCTCACTCTGCTCCAAGAAAAAAAAAAGATAGAAAAGGACTAACCCAGCTCTAACTCACATTTTCAAACAAGGGCATCTAAACCAATATTTAGTCGGTCTAATTGAACTTCCCACTCGCTGCCACCTGGCAAGTCAATTTCATAATTTTCGTCTATTTTCAACTCGATCTTATGCAAAGTTCATACTAATCCAGGATGATTTTATCTAGATGACATCAAAGAAAAGCAAACTTTAAAATGCTTCTTAATGTTTCATACAAGTTTGCAATCATATGTTGCTACTTTATAGGGTGTTTCTGTAAAATGGGCAAAATAAGTCTATAATCCTTTGGCTGAAAGCCTCAGCAAATGATCCACCCCAAAAAAGGCTTTGATGGCCACCCGGGCCCAATTTAATGGGGGTCTAATAATCCCTGACATCTGCTCACCAGAAAACATGCTCAGATAAATAGTGAACATGGCTAATCCGCTCTAACTGGCCATGTTGCCTGTTTGAGGGCAGGTCAATCCATCTTTGCAATCAGCAGTTTGTTTGTTAACAGAGGAGAGATTGATCTTTCCCAACAGCCGCAATCAGCAACAAAGTAGACGCTTGCAGTTGCAATGAGTTAATCTTTAATTGCAGCTCGAATGAATTGGTTCAGTGGTGCAGAGGTTCTGCGTGTTTGATGTGTGTGTGTGCATTTGTTTGATTGTTGAGTGTGAACATTATTACTGGGTGATTCATCAGAAGATTAATTTTTGATGCTAATGGAGCCTTCACACCATAGCATACATTTTATAATGTCTTCCAAACAGTATGCCTATTGGCAGATGAGCAAATTAGAGGCGTCCATTTTATGTCTTTTAAATCAAAGCTAAGGGAACTGGGAACATCGACTGGCCTTTAAAGGAGAACGGTTTCTCTTGCAGATTTCAGATTGATCCAATGTCTTTTTGCCGTTGACCTCCTCCTGTCTTGGTGCTGATTGAACACTAAAGAATAAATCAGGGAGGGTTTTTTGGATCACTGTATTGATCTTCAGAGAAGGATGGAGGTCAGATCTGTTTCCAGCCAATGTTTTTTGCTTCTTAAACGCTTTTCTCAGAGGTAACATTTGACTATTTTACCCAGAATACCTCATGATTCTGAAAACCAAGCACCTTTTTTGTTATTCTTTTCCACAGATTGATGCAGGAAGAGTGGTTTGGGCCTCATTTAAAAGTGTATTCAAAAGAGACGAGATTCATACCAGATTCATGCCATGTACATACATAGTGTTTTCACATACAGTTCTAAACTGTCCAAAAATATATATTTTCTATAATTTTAATAATAATACACATTAATCTACACAATGTGTTTAATTTGGAATATCAATCATTTTTAGCAAAAAGTCAAAATTTATATGTCATGCAATTTTAAGAATCTGGATAGTTTTTTTTTTTAATAATTTATCCATGAAAGGGTTAAAAAAAAACTGCAAAACCCTGGTTGCACACCTCTCCCTACTAATACATTATGGAAGCACCTTTTGCATTTATTACAGTCTTTGTGAATACATCTCTAGCAACTTTGCATACATGGACTTTGTAATTTTATTCCACTAATCCTTGCAAAAATGTTGTAAGCACCTTCACACTCTCAGAGAATCTCTTGTGCACAGCTGTTCTTGAGTTATTCCACAGATTTTCTATGGGATTGAGATCTGGCCTCGGGGCTATTCCAAGACTTTGATCTTCCTTTCCTTAAGCCATTTCTTGGTTGACGTGAATGTGTGCTTTGATTTGTTATCATGTTGAAAGGTGAAATTATTCTTCATCCTCAGCTTTTTGACACTGGCCAGCAGGTTTTGTGCCAGAACAGCTTGATATCTCAGCTGAAAAGAAGCATCCTCAAAGCCTGATGCTGCCACCACCATGCTTCAAAGTAGGTATAGTGCTGTTTGGATGCTGAGCTGTAAATTTATGCCAAATGTATATTTAAGAATTCAATTAAATTTATGTGCAGAAAAACGGGAAATCATTGTCACATTCAAGGAGTCACTACTACCTGCAGCTTCTTTAATATTGCTGTAGGCCGCTTGATAGTCTCCCTGATGAGTTTTCTCCTTGTCCTATCATCAATTTTGGAGAGTCATTTTGATACTGGCAATGTCCCTGTGCTGCCACATTTTCTCAACTTGTAGATGATAATCATCTCGATGCAGCATGATACATCTAGGAATTAAAATGTCTACACAAAGAATCATAATTGCATCTTCCTGGGATAGCCATGATCCATAAGGAGCTGACAAAACGTCTTTAAGAATCTTACTGTTGAAAGGTACCGATCAGGAGAAGGGTATAAACTGTGTTGACAGCTCCTTATGGACCATGGTTATTCCAGGAAGATGCAACACTGTAGACTTTTTCATTTCCACTGTATATCAAACTCCACATACAATACATACAATGATTTCAGATATAGATGAGTTTTTTAATTACCTGCATCCTCTGACTTACAGGAATACCAGGAAGCAGCTGGTGAGTTCAATCATAAAGGACGCATCTCATAAACTTTACTGTGCCATTTGTTTTTATCTGCACCCATTTCTAAATGTTTCCCCTGTTATATTTCTTAATTGAATTCACACTCCTTTACTCCTGTTGTCGCTTCACTGTTCTACTGTTTTAAGTCAACCTCAATGCATTATGTGTCATGGTATTAGAGCCATCAGGATATTCTCGTCTTTCCTGATAATGTATTAGCTTCTGTTCACACATGAGACTTTTAATAATTTCCAAGGAATTGTACTAGGTCTTACAGTCACACTTCCACACTATTTGTCGCTAAGTTCTGATAGAAAATCATAGATATATAACCTCATAACTTCATACACAAACACAGAGCTGCAGACCACATGCAGCTGCAGACCATGTGCAAGTAAAAACTTTTATTTATTTTATTTATTTTATTTTTTTTACTCACTTGACATTTTACATTTACATTACACTTTTTGGATTTGACCTAGGTGTTCTTGTGGTTGATTCTGATTTATTCTCATGTATATTTGTGCTACATTTTGGTCCTTAAATGTTATTTGTGTGGATTGATTAACTTTAAAGAACACTCCAAAAATATCAAGTGAAGATATCTTCAATAATAGCAAATCAGGAAAAAAAAAATCAAATAGTTTCTTATCATAGCAATACTTTAAAGCAAATATAAAATTACTAAGCCTGTTTTTAGACACTTTCGCTCAAATCATTTTGTTCCTTTCTAGAAATAATTGTTTCAAAGCTAAATGATCTGCCAATAGAATGAGACAATTCCAAGCTTGATATCAGCAAAACTGACTTGAAATAAGATCAATAGTCTAATATTTGTTTTATAATAGGCTCATACAGAGAATATTAGACAGATTTATCTATATTCAACATATTTTCACTTGCCAGTGAAGCTTTAAATAATCTTGTTGAATTCTTGTTGAAGAAATGTGCTTATGAAACTTTGTTCGGGTCATTTTTCCATCAGCAATGTCTTTTTACAGGATTTTAAAGCTTAAGTGAACTGGCAGACATTTGTGATGGCTACATCGCTCAGTAATTTCCGCGTCACTGCTTGACTGAGTTGGGGTCAAACTGGCAGCCGGCATCTAGCTGTCAGTGTCAAAGGCGTTATCCCACTAGAAGGCCTTAGGAGGAATGTGTCATGTCAAAGGGAAATTCCCACAAGTCCAAGAGGGACCCAGAGACAGAAGTGACATGGCAAATAAGACCTGAGTGTTTGATGGGCAATAGCAAAGCTTGACAGTCTTGGAATTGCTATTCATTCACTAAATTCCTTCTTTAGTGGAAAGGCAAGCTATGAAGTCTTTAATTTTACAATCTAATCTGTAGGCTTGGGAAGTAAACTGTCCTCTTGTTTTTCCTGTCGTTGACTTGAAGCAGTCAGTGATGACATTTTAAATGTTCATGATGAATAATGCTTAATAAATATTAAAGGTGCTTTATAATTCTACGCAGGACATTATCAGTCAGACAGCGGTGCAGTATGCCACATAACATGATGGCACTATATTTACAAAGAATTAACTGTAGTACTATATTAAAGCTTTATGAGGTATAAGAGTTTAGAATTATATATATATACTGTATATATATAAAATCACAGTCATTAAGGTCTGTCGGTACAGGCTTGATAAGAAGTGTGACCAAGTATATTTAAGTTGGCAGAAAACTTTTAAATTCAGGAATGCATTTTATGTGGCATTCAAGAACCCAAACAGCAACTCATGTTCTCAGGTTATCGTAAATTTCCATTTACATTTGCATAATTTGGAGACATGCTTATCCAGACTGACTTGCAGAATAGATTTGTGTTCTCCATCAGACAAATATATACCCATGCTAGCAGAATTAGGTCGGGGTCTAGGAATACCATTAATCCTCTTTAAGAGGAGTTAGTGCACGAGTTCATACAGAGCAGCCCATTTCATTGTGTGTGTGTGTGTGTGTGTGTGTGTGTGTGTGCTCCGTGCTCTGCAATAGACTGGCATCCCATCTGGAGTGAATTTGCCCACCTTGTGCTAAGTGTTCCTAGGATAGGCTTTGGAGCCTCGTGACCCTGACCAGAATAAAGCAGTTCTGAAGATGAATGAATGAACTCAAAATTTTATTCCACCACCTGTGTGCCAAAACATGTAAAATTTATAAATATATCAATTCAATATACCGAAGTCATTTAAGAGCTCCTAACAGGAATAAGATTCTATCAGGGTTAAGAATGAACGAATGGGAGATAGAACCTTATAATACTAAAGTCATGCTATACCTATTAAAAGACTATTAAAAAAAGGACAAATGAAACACCTGAGATACTTATTCCACTAACCAGAATTATTTTTATTTCCACAGTTGATACTTATTGTCAAAAAACCAAATGGAGACAATTCATTTTCATGACTGTTAATTTTATATTAAAATAGTGTAGGCTGATGAAATAACTCTGAGCAGTGCAATGTGAAATGTTATATAAGAAGGTCATGTCTAATCTCCATCTAATTCTGGATTATTGAAATTAACTGGAATTAATTTAATGTGGTTAACTCCTTATTTTAAATATTGAATATTAAAAAAAGTAAAAAAAAAAAAAATTAAAAAAAACTGAAATGACTCTCAGGACATTAGTTACAAGTCTGCATCAAGGGCATCCACGATTATTTAGACATCTCTGGCAGGTACATCCAGAGCCTATTGACATTGTCCATCATCACTGCACCCTCATGAGAGCTCTCTATTGCCACCGGCAGAGGAGATGATATGTGATGGATTGCAGCCATGTATTTTTATATTGTATCTGGTGGCAATGTCAATTTTGTATAGATTCTCTCAGATTGCCCAACCCCACCTGCTTCTCCCATCTCTCGGCTCTTTTGTCCTTTCTGACCTAACCTTCTCTCCATTTCATTTCAATTCAGCTTCATTTGTATTGGTTTCCCTCTTTTCTTTATAATGGACATTGTCCCAAAGCATTTATAGGGCACTCTCACTGTCTGACCATTTCACTTTCAGTTTTTATTTCTCTTTATCCGTCCCCAGCACAGATCTCACACTGTGAGTCCGCCATGGCCACAATACTCGTCTGTGTGTCGCAATTGGACATGGCCCCCACAAGCCAGCAGCATGCTGAGAGGTTGAGCCCACCTAAATTGTCAAGGAAAAAGCAACCCGCTGTTCACTGTGGGTGTGTTAACTAAATTTAACACACTCCCGAGCACAAGAAGGCTAGTGTACATTGTTCCAGTGCCTTTTCTGTGGTTGTGCCTACTGTGGCATTCATTAATCACATCAAGCTGAAGTCTATGCATCCATATAGCACATCAAGCTATTGTGTTATCACTGATTTGAAAAATGAAAGTGCTTTTTTTATTCTTGAGACAAAATGAGATGTTCCCGATGGTTTTAATAATTGTGAGCTTGATATGCTTTGATGAATTAATAATCAATATGTACAGAAAACAGGTGCAATTTGCTCTTAACCGCTATTAATATGGCACAACTCACTTTTGTGCTGGCAATACAGGACATGTATTATGTAGTTGATTAGATTAGAAGATATCAAATGGGCACTTCATTTGGCGAAAACATAGATCAGCCTGTTCATTTGCTGTGTTGGAAAGTGTTACACATGTGATTATGTTTAATATCACTTTTCTGGGAGTTGGCATAACAGTGTCATGCTGTTACAACAGGTCATCATAACAGTTTGAAACATACTGAATGAAAATATAAATTTTTATACACAGTCCCCTCTGAAGATGTTGGAACAGCAAGGCCAGTTCTTTTGTTTTTGCTGTACTCTGAAGACATTTAGGCTTGAGATCAAAAAATAAATATGAGACAATAGATCAGAATTTCAGCTTTTATATCTTGATATTTACATCTAGATGTAAATATCAGGATATAAAAGCTGATATTTACATCTAGATGTAAATACCAGGATATAAAATCTGATATTTACATCTAGATGTAAATTAGAACATGGTGCCTTTTGTATGAACCCACCCATTTTTCCTTATAAAAAACGTCAGAACATGTGACTAACAGGTGTTTCTTGTTGCCCAGGTGTGGCCTGATTGATTGTTTAAACAATTAATAGCTCTGAATGTCTACTCTTGGTTTGAGCCCTGGGTTTCACCTGGGAAGACTGCATTTTTTGTTAAAAAAGGATAAACCAACATAAGGACCAGGGAGCTGTCTATGGGAGAAAAGCAAGCCATTCTGAAGCTAAGAAAAGAAGGGATAAGAATTGGGCATAACCAATACAGCAATTTGAAATTTTCTGAAAAGAAAGAAACCACTGGTGTACTAACAACCAGACATGGAACAGGTCAGCCAAGGAAAATAACAGCAGTTGATGACAGAAACATTGTGAGAGAAATTCCGATCTCAAATTCATCTTTTAATATCAAACCCAAATGTCTTCAATGTATAGCAAAAACAGAAGAATTGGCCTTGCATTTCCAATATTTTCGGAGGAGACTATACCTATATGAATCCTAAACCACATATTTTAGCTTGCTCTGAATTTCTGATCTGAAAGAAGTCTGATTACTGTCCTATCAATTAATCGCTTTCACTGAGAGTTTTAAAGACATTTATAGTATGTCTTTAAGGAGATAAATGTAAGTCGATCTGGATAACGGCATCTGCCAAATGCCATAAGTGTGGTCAGGTGGCCATAAACTTTTGGCCATATAGTGTATATTATTGCTTAAACTACATAACTGCCTCCGAATCTCAACAGACTTTCAGATAAAAGTCAGACCTTTAACCTATTGTTCATCAGCAAGCACAGAATTCCCTCTTTTTAGATGTCAGCTCAAAGCTAAGGTTTTGATCTGTCCACATGTCTCCTTTTGAGCGGTTTTGACCTAAAGTGCCTCATGTCCCAGATCAAAACAAGCAGCTTACACCATTCCATCTACTGTGGACTCACAACCAGGGATTTGGGATGGTTGATTCATCTCGATCCATATTCGCTTATCAGTTAAGCGCTATATTCGGCACCGCATTACGCTCTTGATCTTCTTTGACAAGCCTAAGCCTGCCGTGATGGGGAGATTAGAGCAAGAAAAAATGTGATTATGACTATGATTATATCTGTATGCTTATTGAAAGGTTTCGTGCGTTTATCCCCTGCCTGTCTCCTCACAGTAGTGAAAATAGCAAAATGGAATGGTATAAGCTCTTCCTGGCTCAACTTTTCCAATATACAATACAACACAATACAGACATTTCTACACTGGACTGAGTACATGTCCTTTATGTACAATTCAGCCTGGATTAAAAACAAGACTGGTATTTATAGACAAAAAGGTTTTAAGCATTTATGGAACACAACATGATTTGTTAACAGCTGCATTAGCGTGAGTTGATGAAATTAGGCGTATACAACGTTCAAGATGGAGTTCAGGTGGTTCAGCTGGAACCAGCAATGCAAATGACCCACAATGTAATGAGACACACAGAAGCTGAGACATCCAGCCAGAGCATCACTTTGCATGCACTTGGGTTAGGGTTAGCTCTTAAAAATGCAAATCTCTCAGAGCCTCTTGATTAACAACAGTGCCATTTAATGGTAAGGGTTTGTTTAACAGATAGCAACAGAAGCAAAGAAAATTGTGATGAAGGAATCCTTTGCTAAAAAAAAGAGTTATACTCATAATGAAAGAAAATATCTATCACAAGTTGACAAAAAAGGCAGATTAAAATGAACATTTGTAAGATTAAAATTTTAATCTGAGATTATGAAATTAATTGTTAACTTAACCTAAAGCCAAGTTTTGATCAAGCACATGCCTACTTCATGGCTTAGAACCAGACCTTCTAAAAATGAAGCGCACTAAAAAAAAAAAAAAAAAAAAAAAAAAAAAAAAAAAAAAAAAAAAAAAAAAAAAAAAAAAAAAATATATATATATATATATATATATATATATATATATAGTCATAGCAGAAATGGAAGGAAAGAGCTGGCTGTGTGGACGAGAGATAGAGGAAGTGGTCAGTGGAGAATATTTGATTAACAGATTATCGCCACACACCAATCCCCTCAGGCAATCTGTAAAAACGAACGCATTCTGAACACGTCCCAACCATGGCCTTCCCTTGCATAGTAATACGGCCACCCACTTGAGGAAGTGTTTTGGAGCAAGACGTTCAATATGGGAGGACAGCACACAAAGTGAGTCTGGCATCTGATACCCAGGGCCTGTGGACATGCCCAGGGAAAAACAGCATTCTATTCTGCTGAACTGGGTGTGCTTTAATGCATTAAAACTAACATGATTTCACAAAAATTCTAATAAACCTAATTAGACATGCACCAATCCCAAGTTTTAAGGACAAATTTCTATGATCTTGAAGTATACATAATCACCTCACAAGACATTTACCAGACACCCTTATCCAGAGCAACTTACATTTATCTCATTTACACAACTGAACAGTTGAGAGTTAAAGGGCCCATCAGTGGCAGCTTGAACTCATGACCTTCCAAGCAGTACCCCAATGTCTTAACCACTGAGCTACCACTGTCCTGGCAGGCTTGTTGTGTGTTCCCGGTATGCAGTGGTTAGTACCTACCAAAAGTGGTCCAAGGAAGGACAATAGGTGTACTGGTAAAAGGGTCATGGGCAGCCAAGGCACACTGATGTGCGTGGGGAGCGAAGGCTAGACCATCTGGTCCGATTCCATAGAAGAGCTACAGCAGCACAAATTGCTGAAAAAGTTAATGCTGGCTATGATAGAAAGGTGTCAGGACACACAGTGCATCGCAGCTTGCTGCATATGGGGTTGCATTGCTGCAGACCGGTCAGAGCGCCCATGCTGACTCCTGTCCACTGCCGAAAGCTCCTACAATGGGAACGTGAGCATCAGAACTGGACCATGGAGCAATGGAAGAAGGTGGCCTGGTCTGATGAATCATGTTTTCTTTTACATCATGTGAATGGCTGGGTGGGTGTGCATCACTTACCTGGGGAAGAGATGTCACCAGGATGCACTATGGGAAGAAGACAAGCCAGTGGAGGCAGTGTGATGCTCTGGGCGATGTTCTGCTAGGAACCTTTGGGTTCTGGCATTAACATGGATGTTACTTTGACACGTACCACCTACCTAAAATTCACTACCTACTATAAGTGAAGTTCCCTGTTTCCAGCTTTTCCCCAAACAGTTCACTGCTTCAAAAGTAAACGAGCAAATGGTGGCACAAGATGTCTCAGGAGTGTACTTCTTTAATTTTTGCTAATTTTCTGACCAATGATTTGTTGTTAAGACTATGAAAACTTAATATTTGCCATTTTTAACAGTATTGTTTAGTTCCAACAACAAAGCACAGAAATAAAGAAATGTTTACCCCATTAATCTAATCATTACCGCATTGTACTTGTGTGTGATTTCTGTACAGAATTTTTCACTACAAAACCTGTCAATCTCTCCCACCAATCATAAAACACATCTACTAACTGTTTTCCCCATACCAAAGCCAGTAAAATGACTTCATGCACTTAAACATAACTCTTTGCTTAGTTGTACTGTAACCTACCTGTCATAATCATGTCAAAATCACTCTCCCTCAAAGAACATAAGCAACAATGCTCTAAAGACAGTAATCTAATGATTATGGGAGAATATGTTTAAACTACGTTTTCTAAGGCTACCATGATTGGATTATGTTCACTGGGGGATTTCCATTTTGTTGATTGGTGCTGGATGTCAGCTGTATCAATTACAATGAATCTGTTCATGCCTGACCACATAACATTTGTAGTGTGAATGCAAAAGCACCTTGATGTGTCCCGGACAGCAATGAATAACCTATTCGCCTGTGTCATTGCCCTACCCTGAAAGTACGTAATCATTGCAAGATTGTTTGGAAATCGTGCTGAATGGTAAAGTCTTCCTCCGCTAGGCTAATGTGCAAAGGCAATGCTATACCAGCAGAGACAGAAGCAGCTGCTTTTCATAACTTGTTTCATCATCTCTTCCCCCATTCATTCATCAGTTTTGTTAGCAGACCACATTATGAAAATGTGTGTTCAAATGTTTGAAACAGTCCGTAGATGTGCAGTACATGAGATTGGATCTGTGGGACATTTCTGCCTGAAAACAAATGCAGCAGATGATTGACATAATAAATGTTCACAACAGCCTTCCTCCAGAGGAAATGGCACATGAAATCCAATCAAGTGATCACTGGAGATGCATTCATATTGCCAGGTGTACACGGCTATGCATTTCACCTGTCCACTTGTGAGATCACTTGAAACAGATGCTAATACTAGGTGTGAACAGGACCAATGTTTTAGATGAAGATGTTAAAGAAGTGGTAACACCATTTGGAGTTCACCATAGACCATCTATAACCATCTATAAACTATCATGAAGAAGCTTGAAATTGTAATAGGTCTAGTGATGACTTCATAATCTATAGATGATCTAAGAAACAGCAATAGCTATAAAGTGGACAATAAAGTGAAAAGAAAAGTCATCAGAAAAGTGAAAAAGTGAAAAGTGAACAAAAGTGAAAGAAAAAAAAGAACATGGTGATAGTCTTATTTTAGTCTTACCTCGACAACAGTCACCTGACAGGTTATTGACGGTATATAAATGGTTTATTGGTTGTTTGTAGAATGTCTACAGTGGACTACCCAAATAAAGTGTTACCAAAAGTTTGTGGTTTCCAATTTATTGTAACTGATCAGTCATTGCTGTCGATTGCAAGTACTCAAGTACTACCATTCCTAATTCACGGTAGTGGTCCTAACACCCACTGTCATTTATGTAGTGTTACACATTATGTCATCATATTGAAACTTGGTACCAGTAGTTGTATGAAATGCTACAACTGATAAACCCACATCTCACCCGAGCATAACAGTCTTGTGCTAATTCTTAGTAATTTGCATGTGCAAGAGCATGTTGAATAAAATAGTTATAATGCACTGAAGTGGACTCAAGAGTAATGCTTATTGCACATAACAGCCTTTGATAGATGAAATGCCTTATTTCAGCAATAGAGACAAAATATCAGCAGTGCTTGGCATGTTGCTGTCAGGAAGCTTGTCCGTGCTCATAAAGTACGTGTGTATCTGAATAGAGTTTTATGGTTAACTTTATCAGCTGTACACTGCATATGAATTGCTTCTGGGAGCAGAGAATCTGCTCTGAGGTCCCTGCATGTCAAACTTAATTAATATGTGTGAAGTAAAGCTAGCATCAAATCTACTGTAGCAGTGGCCATTGCCCTTGTAACTAAATTTAGCGCCCGGTGTGGTTTGGAGCTCTTAAGAACAGAATGACTGTTTCTGGCATTCAATTAGGGGGATTAAGTAGCTTTGAGAAATATGCTTGAGGTATCTGGGTCCAGTGCTGCCTATATATATATATATATATATATATATATATATATATATATATATATATATATATATATATATATATACAGTATATAAAACTTTGGAGTTATTATACCAGAGGGCTGGTGAATTCTCTAATCTAAAGGTCTGGATTAATTTTCTATAACAGCCACTGTGCCAGTAGTTCCAACTGTAATTTAAATAATAGGTTAATTTTAATGCGCTCATTCTAATACATTATTGTTTCTATAGTAACCGCTCATTCACAGGCACTTGTTTGGCTCGACCCTCAACATAATCTCTGTTTAATAATAAACAGAAAAAAAAGTATAATTGTTGATATGGTGAAGCTTTTTGTGGAGGTGATTATTTAACACATATGGAACGTCTCCAGTGTCAGTGCTTTGTAACCACGCGAGAGTCTTCAGAGCAAAGGACTTTGCACGTTCTGGTTTCTCTGTAACATGACAAGCTGCATATTTTGTCTTATTGACTTCAAGAGAGAGCAAAAAAGAGCGGCTGGTGAGGGAATGACTGTTTATAGCTGCTATAATGTAAGTGATTAGGAAATGTCATTTATTAAATTTTTTTTATAATATTTTCTTATAACACCATGTCCAGAAGTTGTTAATTCCTTACTTATTTTAATAAAAACAGTATTTTATTCTACTGTATTATATACTATATTCTGTTTTTTTATGATGATGTCCGATGACTTCTAAACACTTTCCCCTGAAAAGAGTCGGCAATGCTGTCTAGGCTGTCTAGGTTTCAGCTCTTTTTTTTTTTTTTTGTTATTTGAAGTTTGTCTGGAGCTTTTCTTGCAAAGCTTCAGAAAATAAAGTGTTGCAATGGAAAAAAAAAAAACCACCAACCAGTTAACCTTAATTGACATATTGCTAAGTTCTGGCAGGAAACAGCCTTGACACTGTAAGTGCTAATTGGCTTATGTTTTGGGCCTGTAAAATCCCCCCAAAAAAAGAACTTCACTTGAAGGTAATTTACACTACACTGAAGCCCATTTCAGCAGATTTAAATGGGATACTTTTGTGCTTTCTCTTTATCAATCTGTCCCCTGCTATTGCAAACATATTGTCACCAAATGAAATACACCATGTCAAGGTTTAAAGATTAGAAAGATGTGCACTTAATTCCAGACAAAAATATATATTTTTATTTATTCCAACAGAGGCTGCTGAGCTCGGGGAGTGACTCATAGCTGCTTCTTGCTAAGTGCTTCAATCACTGTCAGTACACACCAGAATGTTCACACTTGTTATGTGTGATGGAGGTGAACCAGGACGGAGCGGTTATGTAAATCACTCACCGCTGCTGTTCCACTGCTGTGCGCTTTCATCTTCGGATGTTTATGAATCGTTGTTTGCTTTGTCTGATTTGTCAGCTGTCATTGCAGCTGTCATGGAGCTTTTTGGGACTGCGAGGGACCGGGAATGCCACAAGAACATTGTGTCTCTTTCTATTTTAGATATTTAGTTCTACAATCATTACCACAAACGCCTCTTTCTGCCTCTTGTACCAGTTTCCCTCTTTATAGTTGGATCTGATATAAGGTAGCACTTAAAGATGTAATATGATATATGACAACAGCAATTTGGTTCACAAGCTTTGAAATGCTGATTTAAGTAACATTTATATGTTCCAGACACTTTTATATGGAATTCATGATAATTACTTAAATTAGCCCCATGTTTACACAATTTCACTCCTTTAAAGCGATAGTTCAGCCAAAAGTCAAATGTACAGCATTTCCACTTATTCCTGCCAACAGTTGCTTTATGTCTGACGTTTCCTTCTTTTGATTCGTACTGGACACATAGAGAAAAGCTGTCAGTTTAGCATCTTGAAAACTGTATGTGGTAATCTTCACACACTTGCCTTGAAATTGCACTCATCACAGTGCAGCTGTGCTTGCTCAGGCTACAGTGCTCGGGCTCCACACGACAAGACACAGAGCCGATAGCAGTGAACTAGCCACCTGCTAGCTAACGTTTGCTAGGTAACAAACAAAAAAGACAGAGTGGAAAAGGAACTCGAAATCAGATTTCAATCAACTCAAATTCAGCAAACATGACCCAGTGTGGACGACTAAAGCACAACCACATATCATTAGTCAACTAGCCAGATACCATTAGATACACTATATGGCCAAAAGTTTGTGGACACCTGACCACCACACCCATATGAGTCTATTGAATGTCCCATTCCAGATTTACTCCCCCTTTACGGTTATAATAAGCTCCACTCTTCTGGGAAGCTTTCCATTAGATTTTGGATCGAGGCTGTGGGGATTTGTGTTCATTCAGCTACAAGAGCATTAGTGAGATCAGGCACTGATGTTGGTGAGGAGGTCTGGGGTTCAGTCAGTGTTCCAGTTCATCCCAAAGGTGTTCAGTGGGGTTGAGGTCAGGGCTCTGTGCAGGACTCTCGAGTTCTTCCACTCCAACCTTCACACACCATGTCTTCATGGAGCTCACTTTGTGCACAGGGGCATCGTCATGCTACAAAGACTCTGTGGCAATAGTTTGGGGAAGAGCCACATATATTGGTGTGATGGTCAGGTGTCCATAAATTTTTGGCCATATAGTGTAGCTAAAACAACTGAAAACAGCTGGGCTGGCTGTCATTTCAATAACTATCTAGTAAAAACAAACAAAATGTATTACTTGTCTAAAGCTAGATATGCACCATTCTTAAAACCTTTCTTTTTCTCCTCTTCCCTAAGTTCTTTGCCAGCATGTATCCTCTATGTTTAACCTCCACTGATGTTGCCTCTATGTTTAGCTCTGCAGCATTCTTTTATCCATTTATTTATAGGCAACAATGTGTCATACTGTGTCACAGGTCCGTAGTTAAGATATCACTTAAAATATGCCAAATGTATACTACATCAATTCCTGTTTTTATCTCTATTATGTTATCCTTTTTTTTTTAAATTAATTTTAAGTAAGTTATTATGTTTTTTGGTTTATAAGACAACCTTATTTACCTGTTGATATCAGCCTCCAAAAAATAGCATGCACCACAATATCTTACAGCTTTTTCTGAAGTTTGCTTTCATATGTCTTAAAAATGACACTGTGACTATGGATGCACATTTCAGACACTTAAAAAAAATCCTGGATACAAAGTCATAACTACAAGATAACAAGTCATAATTGTGATTGTAATTAGGAGTTAACAGGCTAGCATACTCTTCTGATTTTGATCTTAGACAGCATGGTTCTAACACATGACAGTATCACAAAATTAGGACTTGTTATCTAATAATTATAACTTTGTATCACAAAACTATGACTTCTTGTCTCATAATTATGAGGTAATTTGATGACAGTCCTTGCTAATAATAACTCTAGTTTGCATGCTAACTCTAGTTGAGCCACCATAAGTTTTGGAGGCGGAGCATGTGTACATGGGTGGAGATGTCAACTCCACGCAATTAACCTTTAGAGACCTATTTTTCACAAATCTTACCTAATGCACCTTTAAAATGCCACCTATATGTGGAAAAAAAAAAAGAAAATCTTTCAAAATGTGGCCTTATAGCTAGTCATGGCCATGCTCTGACCCCAGTATGAGTGTTTAATGAGGTACTGGGGTAAATATTTTGGTTTACAAGACACCTGGTTCTTGTTTCTTGTTTATTTCTGAATTTTGTTAATTGATGCTATGTCATCAATACAATAGTTATTAATGAGCTTTATCATGCTCATAATGATGAATAATGAGCATATATCATATGTTCTCGAATGTACTCACACATTTACATCATAGCTATGTCACATGTTAGCCTATGGTACATGTATGTGCGTTGCATAACGCTCAAGATGTTAAGGACTGAACCGAAGTTGATGTGAGAGTTAAGCCTCGTGGCCATGCTGTGTCACAAACCACGCAGTCGGGTATGTTCTAGAAACTAAACAACTCAACAAAGTGGATTGATGAAAGTGTGAGATGATTTAGACGTGCAGTTTACCAGATGTTGAAACTGGCAGCTATGAGCTTACATTACTTTTTGCAACATTACCCTCACAGATGCAGCACAGAACTAAGAAAGCAAACTTTGTATACCTTAGCTTGTCCTGGCTGATTGACTAAATATAGGTATCTGATTTTTATTTTTATTTTTTTTATTGTTCCTTTAATCCCACTAAACTCCTAGAATCATCTTTAGACAGCAGCCGATAACAGTGTGACCTTCACCAGGTTGGTATTGTATCTCCAGACTTCTTCTCTACCATTTAAATTAAGTTTAAGCCTCTAGAGCTTCTCCTGTCATATTTTTTTTTCTAGGGAGAAATACTAATGTGTTTTTCCTTCTATGTCACATGGTTAATCCCTTATGCTTTTCTCTATAACAAGCAAAATAATAAATAAATAACACCTCGCTGGTAATATTCAAGGCTTTACATGATAATATAATGCAGAACAATAAGTTTCCAAACATTTCCACTTTCAAACTGTCTTTCATGGGTAAATGGTAAATAGAGAGTAAATTCATATTCTTATTTTTATTAATTATATATATAATATGGGTAACCACTATAATCTTTCTCTAAACTCTGAAATGCCTTTTGGTGAGCAACACACTGTGACACAGACACTGACACAGTGGAGGAACATTTTGTTCAAGTGTATGCTTTAACAGATGGCCTACAATTACCTTAAAATGGCCCTTTTTGTCACCAGCACTCTAAAGTGAGCAGAGAATTCATTACTACATGGTGCTTGTGAAAGGTCTGTGAAGTATAGTCTGCCCTTTCAACTCTGCCATCATATTAGCCACAATACATCAGGTAATTACATTTGTGACCAGCAGGTTGGCTAAACTGCAGAGCTATAATCATATAATGTCAGGAAGTCAGCCATTAGGCAAGCCTTTCTTCATGGGTTGAGCAAACACCTCATTCATCTGTGAGGTAGTGTCTGTGAGGCCTGACCAGTGATTTGCAAGTAGTAAGTAGACACAAAAGCACAATTCATCACTACATTGGTACTAAATTTAAAGCGGGTGGTGATGGTCCCATCTAACTAAGGCTTCAGTAGTCCTGTTTTACTTGAAAGACAATAAATTAGTGACAAGGTTAATTTAGTAGACCATTTGACTGAGGTTCAAGACTAGCAGTACTGCTTAGAGATGCTGTACAGCCTCTTTATCCATTTATTAAATAACTGACTAATGGACTTTCATCTGATAGAGAACAATATGGTCTCACATTTGCAAATTTGTACGAATTTTTATTGCTCAAGTCAAGTTGAGATGAGGCTTGTACTGGAGTTATCAATCATTGAGATTGGGCTTGGATCAGGGTTTACAATAGTTGAAATTAGACTTGCTAGACTAGCTGAGAGTACATTTGCATCAGGATTAGAGATCATTGACATTATCATTGACATTGACAGGCTCGAGGTTAGCAAGAGTTGAGAATAGATTTTTGATCAGGCTTAGCAATTGTTGAGATTAGACTTTGGATCGAGGGCAGCAATCATTAAGATTAGACTTTGAATTAGTTTTAGAAATAGTTGCGATTATTCTTGGATCAGGGTTAGCAATCATTGAGATTAGACTTGGATCAGGGTTAGCAATCACCAATGTTAGGATTTGATCATAGTTAGCAATTGTTGAGATTAGATCCGGATCAGGATTAGTAATAGTTGATATTAGACTGCATCAAGGTTAGCAATAGTTGAGATTAGACTTGGATCAGGGTTAGCAACAGTTGAGATTAGATTTTGCATCAAGGTTAGCAATAGTTGAGATTAGACTTGGATCACCACTATTTTCTTTAATGTAAAATGTGTATAGTTAATGATATTATTTAAATATTACATATACATTTAAATCATATTCAAATCAAATCATACATATTTAAATCCTTTTGTTAACTCCCAAGTTCTATAAAATAGATAGCTGCATAAATGGATCCCAACCATTTTCTCAAATATTCATTGTAGGATGGAGGTGATTTTCTACATTTTCAACAACTTTCAGTTGTGAGAAGCAAACTTTCTAGTTATAGTTTCCATTGTCTAATTCCACAGCCAAATTACTCTGCTCATTATCTTATGTATAACTAAGGCTTTTGTTGGATAACTTCAGGTCATTTTACTGGACCCATTCCACAATCTAATCACCCAGACCTTGGCCCTCATTTACCCCCTTTATTCACTTGTTTGCTTCTTCATTTTCTGCTTCATTTTATGACTTTTATCTAAAATGCAGCCAGTTGCATGTAATTAATATGAGTAGCCATTACTGGTGTGTTTCAGGGAGGGCCGCCAATTAGCCTGTCTGTCACTCACTGATCCCTAATTAGAAATTATCCCCCGTTAATGGCTCCAAATGCTGATGCAAATGGAGAGCGTACCTGCCAAGCGGCAAGTGCAGGCCCTGGTGAATACCTAATTAAGTTCTACCAAGCATTGGCTTCTGGCTCAAAACCATAGCACTTAACCGCTCTGAACCGCACACATCAAAACCACCATCACACAACTGGACGGCTTGTTTTTATCATTTTTATCATTATTATTATTTTAGTGTTTTTCATTCAGAAATAAAGCTGATTACACGTAACAGAGGATGTAGATTTTCAAATATATTAGTAGAGGAATCTTAGAGGCAGATTAATCAGGCTGTAGTTAAGCCAGGAAGCCACAGAGGTGTAAAAGTCGGTTAAAAGTTGCAAATAAACAACTAAGGAAACAGGTGAAAATAATTATAGTATAACAATATGTAGCTTAGTATGTAATAATAATAATAATAATATTTCTGGCCTGTATTTTAAAGTATAACTTTAAAAACGCTGGCCATATTGATGTGAGAAAATGTATGCAATTATTAGGCATTTCTTGCTAGCATCTTGATTTTTTTTTTTCTACTATGTTTGAAGGCATATGACTGGCAAGCAGGTACACACAAACACACTGCATTAGGCTGCCCCAAATTTGTCTCACACATACTTTGCTGTAATTGCCCATTAAAATATATCTTACAGGGAAACAAAAATCAACAGTTTCCACAAAAAAGCTAAAGCCAGTCCCAAGTATTCTGGACACGATCCAGAATGTGTCACTGAAGCAAGCAAGTCTTTCTTCCTGGTTTTCTCCCTGAAAGAGACAGCATGTGAGTGCCAAGAGAGTTACCTATCGAGTCAGAGAGACACACTGTCGCAGATGCGGCTATTGATTTTCAGGTGCTTCTCTAACTGACAAGCTGTCAGTGCCACTCAAGGGAATGTGTCCGAGTGGAATGTGGAGAAAAGAAGAGAAAAAAATAATAAAATACATCCGAACAGCAGCACAAACTAAGACCTGGAAGTCATACAATAAAATTATAGCATATAATATAAGATTTTGTGAATTACCATCAGTGCTGTTTGTGTTTTAAAGAAAAATACCAAAATGTTTAGTTAATAACAATCAGATAAATTTAAAGCATGTACACAAAACTCCGGGCTGCACAACCTAAAACGATCAGGAGTGTTTGTACAGAGACAGCAGCCATTTTGGATCAGACTTTGCCTGGGAAAGTAAAGGATTTGAATTAGACTCCCTATAACTCTCATTTAAACATTTTTAAGCGGAAATATTTATGTAGTATTGTAATCTGCAACAAACATCATCTCTTAATTTCAAATTGATGTTAGCGCTGCCTTTTTTATCAGTGTGATTTCAGACAGTTCCAGTCTCTGGAATACAAAAAAAAAAATGAATAAGAAGAATAAAAATAAGAATGGTGGCTGGAGATGTACTCACATACCAATTGATGGTGAGCATGGCCATAATTCCCCTCATAAACACCCACAGCAGCTTTAATAACACAGCAGCAATGCCTACTTTGCAGTCTGTTTGTTTTAAATCGTTAAAGCCGTGAGCTTCGGCGCTTTCCCATTTCTCAAGCATCACTGAGTTGGTGCCTATGAACTCCATTGAGATCCCTGGAGAGGTTATCGAAGCATGAAGCGCACCACAAATCTGTAATCAGTACAAACCTCTGCCATGCCTCAGTGCTTACTATTCCGTAACTGTTTCCAAGAAACTCAGAGGGGCCATGCTGCTGTTTCCTCAGAGACCTGTAGCTGTCATTCTGAGCTCAAAGCTAGAGTGAAGATGACGACACACACACACACACACACACACACACACAAACTCACACTCTCACTCTTCAGTACAAACTTTTCTCCCTCTCACCTATTTATTTCATACTTGCTCAGATTATTGTCCATGTAGATTTCCAGATTTCGACTCGACCCCACCTGTCTGTTTTGCGAGGGCTTCGGGGCAAGTGCTCAGTGGAATTAAATGCAGCAGGTCTGATTAGTGCTGAAATTGGGCAGCTCAGACAGAGATAAATTCCTCTGCTACCCTTATGTCTACTGGGTGTACAGCACCTTTTTGAGGCGGTCCAGTATACAATGAAGCACCGAATCTAACACACTTAAGGTTTTTTTTTAAAAACTGATTACTGTGTTTTTGATTCCTTTTTGCTTTCTAGGCCATAAAATTACCAGAATTGGTCCATGTATTGTGCCTACAAATAGTGTGTATGATGGTTAGTGACCCTTCGCTGCAGAAAAAAAAAAAAAAACCTTATCACATGAAAATATCTTGAATATAGTCAAATTTATCTAGCATTTCCTATTATAAGATTACAATAAACCAGTATAAGATTATTAAACCAATTTCTAGACATTTGTTTACTACTAAGCTTGAAATGATCTTGCTTTTATTAGCAGATCATTTTTCTAAGTTTTCTAGAAAGATGCAAAAATAATCTGTCAATATCATTAATAATCAGTTAGATCATTTCAAGCTCGAAATGAGTAAAAGCATCTAAAAACAGCCTGAACCATCTTATATTCGATTGATAATAGTCTCATGATAAGATATATTACATGAATTTGCCGATATTCAAGATATTTTCACTTGCTAAGATACAGTTAGGTCCGGAAGTATTTGGACAATGACAGAGTTTTTGTGATTTTGCCTTTATACACCACCACAATGGATTTGAAATAAAACAATCAAGATGTGATCGAAGTGTAGACTTTCAGCTTTATTTTAAGAGGTTCCACAAAAATAGGGCATTTACCATTTAGGAATTACAGCCATTTTCAACAAAGTGCCTCCATTTTCAGGGGCTCAAAGGTGTTTGGACAAAGTGACATAATTGTAAATATAACCATCATTTTAATACTTGGATGAAAATCCTTTGCAGTCAATGACTGCCTGAAGTCTGGAGCCCATGTTCTCAAAACTCAAATTCTGAGTTTCCTCCCTGGAAATGCTTTGCCAGGCTTCACTGCAGCCACCTTCAGCTGCTGCTTGTTTGTGGGTCTTTCTGCCTTCAGTCTTGTCTTCAGTAAGTGAAAAGCAGCTCTATTGGGTTGAGATCAGGCGACTGACTTGGCCATTGAAGAATATTCCATTTCTTTGCCTTCAAAAAGTCTTGAGTTGCTTTCGCAGTATGTTTAGGGTCATTA
>CM040979.1:3086204-3097539 GCA_022985145.1 Pangasius djambal
TGCAGTGTTGTAGTCTGTTTTGTGCTGCTGGTTGCACGGACACATCCTGGTGCTTTTGCAGGTAAAATAAAATGCTCAGCCTGATTTCATTCAATATTCATAGTTTCTATAGAATGAGAGTGATTCTGTTGGATTTCATAGAAAAAGCGAAAAGGTGAAAATGGCTAACCTTAACCTTTCACTGCAGGTAAATTCATATGAGTACCGACTATATGAATTGGCTCATGAAAAGTCCTTCAAAAAATATGCATAGATGAGGTGATGTTTACCATTTGAACTCCAAGCCTAATAATTCTTTATTGATTGAAAACGTAAGTGAGGAATGCGAGTTTGGACATGCTACAATTCTATAATCTAAGAAATGGCACAAAGTGCTGATAATTGAAGGAATCTGACTCAAACATTAGTTCATAAAAGTATGAAAGTATAAAAGTAGGCACTGGCCCTTTACCAGTCTGCTAATGAATTGTAGCCACATTGTAGAAGCTAAATTGCTTATCTTTCTCTTTCTAGCATCAATGCTGACTGATTCAAGGTAACTGTGATGATCTGTTATCTATTTCCTTTGCATAACTTTATCGCAGTAAACCCTTGTTTTAGGATGTAAATGGTGCACCAGTAAACTTTTATAAGAAAAAATGTAGGAGCGTGCCGGTCACAGAGCCTCAAGGTATATGACGTAGCAGCAGTGGAGCAGAAATTCTGGGATTTGAGATGTAAATGATATTAATTAATAGGTAAATGATATTAACTGGCGCCTGCATCTCCTGTGTGCCATAGCGCACATTAGCAGAACTTTCCCAGGAGTTGGCAATCATGAGCTGCACCTGTTCTTCTTTCAGGGAGACATTTAATGGTGCTTTATACACTCTCTGTCCATTCTTGACTCTCTCTCCTCTTCTCTTCTTCATCATCTATGGCACCATTAGTACAGTGCTTTTGTTGAGTTGCACTGTGTTTTTTTTTGTTTGTTTGTTTTTTTTGTGACTGAGTCTATATTTTTTGCTCCGTCCTCTGTCTCTTTTTGCATCTCTCTTTTTTTTCTTTTTGGTAAAACTTCTCTAATGATTCTCCCATAATTATGGTCTAAGTTCACAAGTGTTAATGTTGCTTTATTAACTGCGATGTTATCAAAGGATTCTACACAAGCTGTGGTTTTATTTTGCTTCTCTCTTATTTTGCTTATCTTCATCTTGGTTCAGCTTTCATCTTGTTTTTTTACCCCACATGTTTAATCAGAAGTTACATCTCTTTGGCAGAAAGCACAATGTACAACTAGGTATCTGTTCTTGATTTATGTACAGAATCATATGTGTGCTAAGTAGCTAGAAAACACGTTAGTGGAATAACTTGCTAAGAAAAAAAAAAGATTTAGTATACTGTAGATAATATTAAGTATTTTATTGCCCCAAGTTATGTATAAACAGCTTCACCTGCCATATTTTCACTGTTTTGAAAAGGAAATTGTACTAGATCACATTGTCTCCTAAACATTTTGATATTGTCTTGATACCCAAGAAGCCTCTTCTAACTTTCACTTTAGTTGATAAACTAGGAAGACCGGAGTAGCTGATATAACTTTAATACCCATAAATTGATTCAGGGAACATATAATTGCATTTATGAATACCTAATCTGCTCCAGGGTTTCCTCAATTTTGTGTGGCTTTCATGGAGTTTTACTGATTTCTGCTGCATAATTTCAATTACAGTACTGAACATTCTTCACAGGATGAGAAAAATAAAAAAAAGTGGTAAGGTTGTATTCAAAAAGACTATCCATTACAAACAAACCCCCAGCCACTGAAATCGATGAGACATGGCTACGCATCAGCCAATTCAAGATGACCTTGGGGCTTTAGTCGTTCATTCGTCGACGTTGAGGAAGATAAAATAGAACCTACGCACAGTTGTCAGCTAACACATAGCACTATCTCAGATCTTGAGCCATATATATACTAACAACAAACCAACATCTCAGTGTGTTTTGCCAAAATGGATGTGATGGAAGCCAAACGGTCCTTTTGATGGTAGACAGAATGTAGTACATCATGTTCATCGTTATCATTTGTATGGGATTGATTTTTTTCTTTTTTTTTTCGCTACTTGATTGACTGTTTAAATATTTTCCTTTAGAGAAAAGGAATATGAAGGAAGTTGAATCCTGTAAATGAATACTGTGTTTGGCCCCATGCCAAATGTAAATAACTGACTCTTGTTTTAGAGAACATTAATGAACTAATGCAATCATTTGAGGTCTGTGTAATAAAATAAAATTTTTAATTAATGTCTGACTGCCACACAGCAACATTGTGGTTAACTGTATATTTTTTTTTGTGTAAAAGTTCAGATATTTAAAAAAAAAAAAAAGCAATCATATTCGCAACACAAGCTTGCTGGATTATCATTACTTTATTACAGACATTACTTTATTCACAGTATAAAGAGCCATGGCAATTAACAGTGATTTGAATATCAGATTAAAGCCTTCTCATCTTTTTTAATCCCCGAAAACAGCAAGTGAGACGTCAGTGGTTGAGCAAGGTCAGATTTTGGGAATAGGTTGTTAAAAAGCACTCTATTATACAGTTAAATGGTGCAGAAGATTCGGTCAGACCTCCATCAGTTTGATGTTCAATTAATTAATTTGTAGAGGGCATGTCTTGGCTTGCTTGTCTTCTTGTGTGTGTGTGTGTGTGTGTGTGTGAAGGTCATTCGTCCTTATCCTCTCATAACAGTCTCACAGAAAAACACACACTGTGACTTTTGTCAAAGATGACAGTCTCAGTAAAGCCTGTTGTTGTGAGCTAATTTGCATGCTCATGCCCATATCCGCATTCACTCTATTTTCTGCACCTGACATGTCACTCCAGCAACCTGCACAATCAAGATTGATGAGACCCGGGAAGTTTGCATCATTAGAAACTCTTTTTTTTTTAATGCACAGGCAATCAGATGGCAAGAAGGGACTGTCAAATCTGATGTGACAAGCAGATGGAAGTGAGTGTAGGGTCACTGAAAAAAAGGCAGTGAAATGGTGAATGATGGGCCAAGTGACAGCCTTCCTGTTGACTAAACAAAGAATAAAAACCTCCGAACATAAAACGCGGTGACAGATATAGGATATATGAGGTCAAGGCAACATGGTTAATGCCTAGAACCCCAGGAGACACAGAGTGAAGTCTGAAGGCTTGTTCTAAGTTGTGAAGGTGTGAGTAATCATGACACCTCTGAAAACATCCTCAGCTATATACCCTGACAAACTGTTGTTAGAGGAGCAAAAGGTTTTGTTCTGTACTGTATAGTGCAGTCTGAATCCTGTCAGGAATGACACTGATGTACTCAGGACTCTTTGAAATGAAATGGTGGTTGGCAACTCTTTTTTTTTTAAGTTACTTGGGCAAAATGATTCACAAGCATAATCCAATTAAAAGTAAAAAATGCAAGCTTTTTTACCTGACACTTCCTCTATGCTGTTTAGACAACATTTGTTTCCTAATGGCTTACAGCTCTGCTTTTTTTTAGCGTACGCAACATAGGCAGATAATCAGAGCACCGTTCAGAATTGTATTTTAATTTAGACTTGCACTCAGCATGCAGTCACATACCACGGTGTAGTCCGTCATTTCTTTTTTTCTGGCCTCATTGTATCACATCCCCCAAAACATCCACAGTCGAGTTCTGTTTGGAAGGTCAAAAGGTCAAAATTGAGCGAAAGAGTCAAAGAGCTCTTCCTGACAGACAGGGAAATGGGAGGTGAAACATGACATGAGATTACGGGTTAATGTTATTGTTTCGCTGCCTGCGTGCGCGTGGTGATGTGTCTAAAAATCTGAAGATGTATCCATGCAGCCATTTTAATAGAAGAATTCAGAAACATACCACGATCCCTCATTCCTGTTGTTAATCACCAAATCACTTCACTTAAAGATACATCTCAATAAACTTTGTGACTTCACTCGCCCCTTGCACGTTGTGTTGTTAATACTCACGTTGTCTCTTGCTACCATAATTCATAATCTCTTTTTGAAAACGAATGACTTTCGGCTACTTTAGCACATTGGTCCACTGCCAATTACTGAAGATGAATGAATGATTTTCTGACACCAGCTTTTTTGAGGAAATTGTAGATATGTTAAACTCACTCTGTAGAATATCCCTCTGCTTTCAGCATGTATTAAATATTCTGAACCGTAAACAGGCTATAGGAGAATTTTGATATAATGATTTATACACCCTAGAAAGTGAATTATATCCTCTCTGGGGAGCTTGGAATTTGTTTGAAAGTGAAAATGATTAATCTTAACATAAAAGCCCTTGTTGTTTCACACTTTAAGGCAGATGTATTCAAACTTTTCCCCACGAGCCGCACTTGCCATTTTCTTTTAGCCTTGTTTTTTTGTTTATGCTGAAAACTTGATAGTTAAGTCATACTACATTTATTTCACAATAATCAACTAAGAAAAATCATGGTAATGAACGTTTTTGTGACAGGAATCATGAATCATTCCAGATTCATATGTCAGTTGGCTCATCTGATTTTTTTAATCAGAGAGAAAAGCAGACTGCTCATTTGGCATATTTTTTGCATTCTTTTGTTAGTGGCGCTTCTACGCAAAATGTCAAAATAGTCACCGAAATATTTATTTCTGTTTTCTTCTGCCTCACCTGCGCCTCACACAGCTTGAATATCTCTGGTTTAAGGGGTTAGAAACCTTGCCTGGGGCATATAACGTGCTAGAACCTGTGCTACTGATATGTTTATTGATGTTAAAACCTTGCCTGGCTTTCTTACATGCATTCGGTCTCACAGCGTTGTGGTGCTTCATGTGCATGATGTCATCAGAAACATTCCCAATTGGTAGGCTGTGCACATGTTCATTTGCTCAGCTGAACCTGTTATCTATGACCACTTGGAGATTTGCAGTTGGTAGCATTCAAATAGCATGTTCCTCACCAGGCGTTAGCTCGCCAGCAGTTGTGTAAAGCCTACCACTTGCAGTTCTTTCACGCTGTTCAGTAGAAGAGTGAAGCCCAAAGTAAGTAAGCAGAATGGTAAAGTTGCTTTTGTTTATGTTTAGTGTAGCTTTTCTCTTACTATTCTCTTATGATTCATGTGGTTATATAGTAGGTGCTGCTGTATTAATTATAATTACTCCAAACACATGTGATGTGTAATACTATTATCACAAAAAATGTTGGTTTTTTACCCATAAAGTAAGTTTTTTGTGTAGAGGGCAAAGTTTTAGACACTATTTCATCAAAACCTCCGAAGTTTTACTCTTTACAGTTTAAGTAAAAGGCTTAATTTAAATTAAACTAAATGTGTCACAAACTGTTAACAATCAGATTTAAACCTCATGGTTCAGGTGTAAATGTTTACAACATTTGTGCTACAGGCCTTTCGCCAATTAAATATAGCCACATTGTGATGGCAAATTGCATTGCTTATCTCGTCCCTTCCTATTTTAGGACTCCAGTAGCAGCACTGATCCAAGAATCCAATGTGGTCAAAGCTGATAATCGGTTATCTTTTTTCCCCACTTTAAGCAAAGTTTATCCTGGTAGGCCATGGGTGAAAAACATGCATTTCCACATGGTTTTGCTACCCTTATGGAGGTATACTTATGTGAATTTTCCCCCTCAAACCTGACTTTCCCTTCCTTTAACTTCCCATGTAATCCACTGTCCACTGATTTGTGTTAAATGTGATTTTGCTGAATATTGTGAGGCACATGATGAAAATATTCTCAAGAGTACAATGTGACAAGTTAATATACACTGCAAACTTTCACGCATGGCCTCTTTGTCCATTCTACGAAGTAATGATGTCGTGGAAAATGTTATGCATGTTTACGTTTCCTGCAATTTGAAAATGTCACTGCATATTGAGCAATGCAGGTACGCTTATTCACTCCAGTTAACATTTAGCAGAAAGTCAAAGAGTCTCAAAGTATACACCAGGGGTCGTCCAGTGGTGCGCATAAAGACCGGGTGATGTAGGAAGCTTCAACCAGTGAGGAAGAAGCTTGATCCTGGAGCAAACTCACATTTGATTGGTGGTTAGCTACAGAACTGGCTCAACAAAATCAACCACACTTCTACAGAATTGTACAGAAACGCAGTAACATAAAACAAACGTAAACCGAAATGCTGGTATGACATTTACAAGCACAGACAATCACACAGCACATTTCTGTGTTCAGAATTAACACTAACGCTAACAAAACACAAATATTTAACATCAAAGTAATGGACAGCCATAGGGGATCATGGGTATGCAAATTAGAGCCCACTCTACAGCCAAGCACTTGGAAATACTGTCAGAACTATGGATGTACCCGAATGCGAATGTACCAAAAGTACTGCTCTGTAAGCAAACATTAAACATTAAGTTCAGACACTAGGTTAGAAAAAGATTCCAAAAGTTAGAGAAGTTTATTTCTCCAATCCTCTGTAGAATCTCCATTAGCTTTTAGTCTGCAATTACTGTATGTAGCAAGGTCAGATGTCTGGTGCTATGACAACAGTCTATATCTGCCTTGCCCTATGCATCACAGCATATATATATGTGACAACAAATTACTATTCATTTTAATCTTTTGACAATATATTATACTATAATACAATACAGCTGTATATATCTGAGGGTTTATGGCTCATAGTGACTTTTATTAATGTATTTCACATATATAACGGTTTATATGGATAAATTGATTATATACTGACTATATATTATAATATTCCAAGAAGAAAGTCATCATATGTGGAGTGGCAAAATAGTTTGAGCATAAAAATAATATTTCAAAAAAGTGTCATAACATCATGAGAAAAATGTTGCAATATTTTAAGAATAAAGTCATAATATTATGTCAAAATGGTGCATACAACTTGTACACCGATCAGCCATAACATTAAAACCACCTTCCTAATATTGCGTAGGTCCCCCTTGTGCTGCCAAAACAGCTCTGACCCGTCGAGGCATGGACTCCACAAGACCTCTGCTGACCGGTACACAGCCCCATACACAGCAAGCTGCGATGCACTGTGCGTCCTGACACCTTTCTATCATAGCCAGCATTAGCTTTTTTCAGCAATTTGTGCTACAGGAGCTCTTCTGTGTGATCGGACCAGATGGGCTAGCCTTCACTCCCCACTCACATCAGGGAGCCTTGGGCTCCCATGACCCTGTTGACGGTTCACTGGTTGTCCTTCCTTGGACCACTTTTGGTAGGTACTAACCACTGCATACCACAAGACCTGCCGTTTTGGAGATGCTCTGACCCAGTCGTCTAACCATCACAATTGACCCTTGTCAAAGTCTCTCAGATCTTTACGCTTGCCCATTTTTCCTGCTTCCAACACATCAACTTCAAGAACTGACTGTTCACTTGTTGCATCTGTGTATATAGGACTTATATCTTTATATACAGAGTTCTGCAAACTAACTGTGTCATATTTAGAAAAACATATTTCAAAAATTTTCATCTCTTCAAGCTAACATTAGTAAGCCATGTCAATGAACGATATCCTTGACTTCAAAACCCACCTTTAAGGAGAGAGATATGAAAGAAGAAAAGGGGAAAATAAAGATAAGAGACCATGGGACTTCCTGCATCCACTTAAAGATACCACGCACTTTGTAGTAATAAGAATTACTTTGTAGTAATCTGATTGTGTATTGTGTAGCACATTTACAGTCCCCTCTGAAAGTATTGGAATGGCAAGGCTAATTCTATGGCTTTTGCTAAATACTGAAGACATCTGGGTTTGAGGTCAAAAGAAATATTATCGTCTCGTGTTCATCCTTTGATCTCCAAACCAAACATCTTTGGTATATAGCAAAAACAAAAGAATTGGCCGGCTGGTCTACTTCTTTCAGCAGGTACTGTACTTTTAGGCACTACAGAAACACATTACAATGTATTTAACAATATATTTTTTAAAATGTGGGGACGTGTACATACTGTATATTTACATATATACAGTATATAAGTAAAGTCCAGTTTATAGTATATTTATGTTCTTTAAATGTGGCCTAAAATCTGAAGCTGCTAATACATATGAATCTAAAAATAAAGCTGGCAAAGATACTAGTTGAAGATAATATCAATCAAAATGACATAGACATAGAGAATATGTCAGCCTTCATGTCCAATAGGCTGTAAAAGGGAGAACACCAAGGGGCCAAAAATTGAATCATGTGGTACACCATAAGGTTCTCTTTATATCTGTAGAATATCTGTAGAATTTCCATTTCTAAAACATTGGTGATAGTCTGTGAGCTAGATATAAACTAGGCAAGAGCTTCTACACTGACTATTTTCAAGCCTGTCCATTAAAATATCACGGTCAATAGTGTTAAATGCTGCACTTAAATCATTCAACAATAACACCACAGAAACAAACCAGTTTTTCCAATGCCGATTCTCTAATGGGTCTGCAACCACAACTGAAATACATTATACTTGTTATTTCTCCTTAAGAAATTGTCCAGTATTGATCCAAGGTGTTTCAGCTGCAAATTTGTAAGACAGCTGAATGAAAAATGACTATTTGTTTATTTATTTATTTATTTATTTATTTATTTATTTATTTTGGTGGGTAAGATGCGGAATTGCAGAGAGCAGCAGCACCTTTTCGAGTGATTTTCTGACTCTCTCTCACTCATTATTTTTTTTTTTCCTAGAAATTTGTCATGTTCATGTACACATTTTGTCATATTTTGTAAGTTCTTCTATATCCGTCTACCACACTAGCAAATACAAATGTAAATTTAGCAATTAGTAAATGGTTGAAATACAGCACAACATTTTGGTCTGCTTTCTCGCTTAGCAGTAACATACACATGAACACCACTGTCCACGGCATTTAGCTCCAAACCCAGATAGAAAAGACGCACCCTGGGATTTAACAGTACGTTAATTAAATGAGCACCCCGAGTGACATAACACTGAGCACAACAACAGTAGGGGAGACTAATTTGCAGGAAGCTGCAGAGATCCAGACCCACACATATTCTTTCTTTCACTGTACATTTGCTTCAAACCTGGATATTCTACACCAATTTCGAAAGCAGGATGCTACAACAGAGTCATATCTTGTGGCACACCATTTACCAAGGCCAAATAGCCAATTATTCTGAGTTTAAGATTATTACAGGAAAAACACATTGGGCTCCCTGGAGGACTAGTGGTTAGGCCACGGCGCTCTCACCGCTGCGGCCTGGATTCGATTCCCAGCCAGGGAACCGACCCCAGCCAGAATTGTAGTTCATTTTTTAAACATAGTGTTTTTATTGTATTGTTTGTGAAAATCTAATACAATCATTTGCAAATGATCATCATGCTCTGTCATTTTAAAGTAAGACAAATTAAATACAACCAAAATCAACTTAATGAAAAGCTGTAGAGACAGTAACACATAATATATAAGTATATGCATGTCCATTTAAGTAAAATGTACAGACTCACAACAGTTAAAAAAATAGACAAATGATATGTGAACATTCAGTTATATTATAATGTTATATGAGGGTTTCTTAAACAGCTAAAATTGCATTTGTCTTAGTTTCAAATAATGTGTTTTTGTACAGCAAGTATCTGAGTCCAGAGGTGTTTTATTTCTCTTATACCACAGAAATTTGCTAACAATTCTAGGTATTTCTAAGTCCCTGTGTAAGCTAAAATAGAAATGATAATGTATTCAAACTAACATATTGATATACTGTATACCTGTGATTTGAATTACAGTCAGAGCTGCTGTTATAGAAAACACCTTCTGACACCGCTGTGGTCTAATTTTTATTTAATAAATAATACCAACTTTGTAGCTGATGTCAAAAACCCTCTTGAGACCTGAAACCAGAGGCTGTGGATGTGCTAAGTGAGAGTGAATTGTACAAAGACAGGTGTTTTGAAATATAGAGTGCAGGTACGGCTTTTTAATACATTTTTATTTTGTTATATAGTCCAATAGTCATAGTTCAAACCAAGGTCAGGTTTTTTTTTCCCAGCAATCCTCCACGTACTGAAGTTGTCAGTTCATTTTGTTGAATGTTTTTCTCATTGCACATTAATCAGGCATTATTTTTAATATATGCAACAATCATGTTTGAATATTTTTGCCAATGGACAGGCTAAAATGGGAGAACCTTGCGAAATTCTCTGTTCTCCGTGGAACGTGGCTCATGACTGTTTAAACAAGTCCTAAAGGTCACAGCAATTACTGGATATGCGCTGAAAAACTTTGCATATAGAACAGTCTCTCCTTGATGAGAGGAAAATAAAAAAAAAACTCCACAGAACATGCAATCAAATGCCCTATGCTAATTTGTGTGTAATCAGCTCTTGAGAATTTCAGCACACCAGCTCACTCACTGCTCATTCCTCCACTCAACTACAAGTACAGTGGCCAAAATAAAATAATGCCTCTGAAATTAAAGCTTAATTAACTTACTGTATATCTGGCACAAAAAAACAGTTTTAAAAGCATTAAGGTGTCAGTATTGATGAAATGTTCTATAAAAGCAAATGTAAAAACAACATGCAAAGGCTATATTTAAAATATAAAATCAGGTACACACTTAAGAGGATGGTTTTTGAAGGACTCTTGGTGGGGAGAGATAATCATTTCTGGGTGTAACTGGATTTCATATGAATGAATAAAATTTTTTTTAAAAAACATAACTTTAAAGTTAATATATCCACATGCTTTACATTTACCAGGTATAATTTTCATATGAGCGGATGTATGCAAATTTACCATCATATGATATATAGTAGTATGTGGTAGTCCACCAATAATGATTTCAGAATCATTCCAGTATGAACTTTATAATGCTTATGCAGTGGGACAGCTGATGTAGGTGAAGAGGTGTCCATGTAAATGTAATTAGGTTTATTAATTAGTAGGGGTGTAATGATGCATTGTGACACAATGCAGAAAAATTGTGCATCATTTTTGGTGGGAATGTGCGATTCACTTCATGGGAATCAGCAATCTATTAATTATGTATGAAATGCAGTTGCACTGTTTGAACAGCAGAGGTTCCAATCTGCGCAACATAGAGTAAAAATTCGGTAGTGTGTGCTGGGCCCAATAGGTCCTGATCTTAACGACCACAACAGCATTATACGTTGTACACAGCCACGTTATAACAGTTAAAAAGAACTCTTCAGTAGCTTTCAAACCCCACCAGCACCACGCTGCTACAAATTACAGTGCCTGAGAAAAAGAGTATGCCTGTTCATTTCTTCCTTTGCAGAGCGGCTCATGGTGTGACCCACTCTGCAAGGGGGGAAATTAACAGGTACACTATATTACCAAAAGTATTC
>CM040979.1:3097639-3155408 GCA_022985145.1 Pangasius djambal
AATTTGAGTATTTTTCTATGTTATGTTCATGTTTATGTTCATAAACTTTTTATTTAATAAAATATGTTTTCATAGTTTGTGTTGTCCCTTATTATCAATGCAAAATGGTCACTAACTAAAGAGGATTTATGCTGATATTGCCCAAAAACCCTATTTTGTTCAGGCGTTTCCAAACTTTTGGAGGGCAGTGTAAGTTCATATGTGAGTCAAGGCAGGCGACCGAATACTTTTGGTAATATAGTGTATATTGAACAACATTGGTTTTTACCTTATTTGCAACCCACAGTTGACAATTTCATTATAAACTATGATATCTATAGAAAACACACCATATGTAAGACATTTCAGTCCCAAATATGACACATCCCTAGTCCCTTAGGCCCATTTGAACAAATCTACATGGACTTTATTGACATGACAGAAAGGAAAGAAGGAAAAAGGTACTGTCTAGTAGTGGTAGACAGATTCTCTAGATGGGTAGAGGCTTTTCCATCTAACCACAATGACACAATGTCTACATGAAGGGGCTGAGCCAAGGTAACCCTTGTAGCAATGGCTACAGCAGTTAACGTAGACAGTCTGAACCCGTGGATCCAAATCAGCCACTGCAGCCCAGCCGAAGAGCCTGGTATGTCTCTATCAAAAGACACAGAACAGCCATGGAAGCCGGACATTTTAGCCGACTTTGGAGCTCTATTTCCAGTTTAAATGATGCCTCAGGCACTGCTATGGAGCTCATTATGTTTCAATCAAGACTTTCTTTATTCAATAAATTTATAATTTATAAATGTATTTATTTATTTTTAATATATGGTGATTGTTTACAATCTTAAAACTTTGTTCATAGCCATTTTTTTATTTAGTTACTTTCATAGAGACAAAAATTTGAATAGAATTGAGAATCCAGTATCATGAATCAAATGGAATTATGAATGTATCCTTACACCCCTATTAATTAGTTAAGTAGGAACTAGCAGCATCACAGTATTAATCAGCTGAAAAGGATGAAGCCAGAGCATACCATGATCTTATCACTACAGTAATGTGGAGAAATTAACAAAAGACATTTTGAGGCATTTTTTAACCAAGTTAAAGCTTCTCAAATGTCATTTCACATCATTACCTCAATACTGTAGTGTGTTGCATTACATTTCTCATCCTATAACATGTTGGTTTCTCCGACATTTCCCTAAATGGTTCTCAGTCCCTCTCTAAACTTTTCATTGTTCAGCCAGTGAGAGAAAAACCAGGCACCATGCTCCTTTTTGTCCTCATTTTTCAACCAACAAGGCAGGCAGCCCTCTGAACTTTAATTAAAGCAGAAGATTGAGGAAAGCCGTCGAGGTTGGGGGAGAGGGATTAGCTCTTATCTTGCTGTGTCAAAAAGTCAACTTTCAGTATGTCCAGACAAACGCGCTATGGATCTGAACACTTACTTTACCTGCCAAGATGTTCCGGGCCTTGGATCACCTGACGTACACTTATTCTCCTGGATGATGAAACATCACAAAGCTGAATGTGTCAGCTCTGCCAAAAACCGGGGATGGTTAGCAGCGCAGAGTGACTGATTAAAGAAAGCAATAGTCAAAAAAGACACTGTGAATTCCCAGCAGTGTTTGTGCAGCTCGAAAGGTGATGGAATTGTATTTTTCCACCTCATTAAAAGTTCCATTCTGCCAAGTCGCTGTAACTCTGGAAACTCTGATTTGAAAAGGCATCACGGTTTTTAAGCACCGCACATGTGTACTGTTGGCCGGAGTTGAACAACACAGTGATTGGCATTTGCTGTGCAACAAATGGTAATTTCCAGTGAGGGGTCTCATACACTATAATTGGTTTTAAATCTTTTTTTCCTAGTTACTTGTGGAGTGGAAAAAAATAACCTGAGGAACACACTTAATAAGGTCTGCAGCTCTCAGACCCAACTATTTAATTTTTACTCATTCCTGAAAGATTCATTTCTGTTTCCTTTGATATGTCGTCCTTAAACATTTCTGGAGATTTCTTTCAGGCATTTCTTTGTTTTTATTTTCCTCCCTTTGTGTTTTCTAGGTACAGTTTGGAATAGAGCCAATTTCTACAGGTGTCATTGAGGTCACTTGCATTGTCAAAGAAAGACAAAACCACACACTTTTCTTCTAACAACCTAATTGATCCCGAGACTTGTTTTTGTATCTTAATACATGCATTATGCAACACTAAAGCAGAACTATTTCAGAAACATGCAGGAAGCACTGTGGTCCATATCAATAATGGATTATGGATCTCAACACAGATTTTACACTTAAGCCGCTTCCTACCTCACCTAATCTGATGAAATATTCATTAATCACAAAAATCTCAGGATCCTTCTTAAGGTCCAGTGTGCAAATGCTAATATCATCATGTCTAACAGCAATAGCAGAGATATTACAGAGGTTCTCGGAACAGGGTAATGAAAAGAAAAGACTAAAGAAAGACTAAAAAAAGAGACTATTTGCACTATTACATGGGCATATCCTACTTGCCTGTAGGGTTATAATACCATTATAATAATAACATTTTTAATATTTAGAATATCTAGGTAATACGTATTGGTAATATCAAAATAACAGTATTTGCAAAATAAGTAGCCGTTTTTATTGGGGGATGCACAAATCAGGAACAATAAATAAATAAATATTTTACAAAGCAATGTTGGAGCAATGTATGAAACGTCAAATGGTATAAGATATGCGACTTTGTCTTTATACGGAAGAGAGAACTGTGTTTTCTAGCCATATTTTGCAAGTTATTAGCGTGTTTTTACCAACAGCACATGCACGACACTTTTTTTTGCTTCATATAGTCATGTAGTGCTTCATAAAAGTGCTATAAATGCAATCCGGATTAACGGTTTAGTTTGAGGCCATTAAAATCATTCATTTGGCTGGCTCCATAAACAAGAAGCTGTATTGGTATGGCACTCCATAATCACAGTACAGATCATAGATACCGTACGTACGCTCGCAGGTGGTGCCAATACTTTATTATGGGATCTACTTTTTATAGGAGCATGGAATTGAATGCTCAGTCCATTATTATTAGTGTATTAATATGATCATGGAGCACCATTCCAATACTATTATGGAGCATCATTCTAATACAGTATAATTTATAAAGTCCATATGCCATCCAAATGAATGAAAGTGCTGAACGAATGTGCTGTTAGTAAGCTAATAACAAGCTATTTATTGAAAAATGGAATTAGAGGCATTTTAAGTATTGTATTATATTATTATTTTATTACAGGTTTACAGTGAGAAACATGTAAACAGTTTGATATTAATATAGCATTTTCCTAGGCTGGCATATATTTTCACTACGTAGAAAGTTCACTAAAATCATTCAATTTGAGCTAATTTGCTATAAACCCATCTTTGCACACATGATTTGGCTGATGAGTTTGAATGCCAGTGATAATAATGATCCAAACTGCTGTTTAGTGCTCATGTAAGGGCACCCCCCCGCCCCAAATGAGCAGTAAGGTTAGTACGTAGATTGATGAAGTTGCTCTATGATCGGCTACTTTACTTTATATTAGAAGGATTACAGTTGCTCTTCTAACGTAAGCAGTTACTAAAACGGAGTCTACTATCTGGTTTAAATCGTAACTGGGAACACTGCACTGATAGTGAGACATTTTCAGCAAGAAATTCATGTATGTATACACATCGGAGGCACGTAGTGCATATGATTTGGTTTCCTTTGTAAGTGAGGTGATCGTGAAGGGCATTGCTGACACAGACGGACATCATCTATACACAGTATATCCATCTATAATTATAACCTGAATTCTTTTAGGTTAAACCTTAAAAGTGCCAACATTGTTTTCGTAAAACATTGTGTGATTACTTTTTAAAACGCAAGGTCATTTTGATTCCCGGCAAGCGCCGCATAATCATTCGCCATGAATATGCGATCATCTGCTGTGTACTGCTAACGTTTCAATCAACACAGATAAAAAATATTAGAAACATCTGCCAGAGGGAAAGAAAGTGTTTAAGGCTGAGGGGCTGATGAGGCCTCATTATGAAACTGTAAGCAGGTTATAAAAGAACATCAGCATCAAAAAAGCATTTGGCAAGCATGTGTTTGGCACTGACTGCTCTGGCACACCTCTTCATTTAATTTGTTCTCTCTCTTTGTGTGTGTGCGTGTGTGTGTGCATGTGTGTGGTGCAGAATAATAAATACCCCCATGACTGCTGGCAATAATGAAAGCACAATTCAGGATCATACTACAATTGTTCCACGGTGTTGATATTTAATTGCACACTAGTCTAGAGTATATGTATAATAACTCTACTGTGTGTGTGTGTGTGTGTGTGTGTGTGAGAGAGTGTGTTTGCATTAAATGTGTTCTTTGCATTACTTTTGTTTCATATCCACTACTGAACATGAAGTAATTTTGTGAGCATCATCATAGCAGAGAAACTCCAAATATTACAAATGCGAACAATCAGCGCTGTCATCAACAACAGCAACCTAATATAGTCTATATATCATTTAACAATGTTTTGTCTTGGCAGAGAAACACTGTAACCTGAGTTGGCTTGGGTTAAATTACTAAATGATGATTTAAATAACAGAATTCACACTTCCCACATAACATCACGCATGTTTGCTTCTTGTATCAAGTTTCCCACATCGCCAAGGACTACTGTACAATTCCAATGAAACCAAACAGAGTCTCATGTTATAACTGTACTGGCAAAGTGACACAACTGCATCATGGGTCAACTGTAACACCGCTCAAAAAACACTGTACATGCACATCAAGAAAAATGCATTCGGCACACACAGATTAATCACCCATTTATATGAACTGATATAATAAATGATGATATCCTTCCTTGGGGTTTTGTTTAGGTTTTTTTTCCATTTCAGTTTTTGTTATAACATAGTAATCATTATTATTATGGTATGGTAAGGTGGATATTAAAAAAGTCTACACACCCCTGATAAAGTTGCGGATTTTGTGATGTAAAAAATGAAAATAAGATAAATCATATCAGATCTTTTTCGAATTTAATGTGATATAGCAACAAACAAAAAAAAAGAACAAAAACAAATAGAAAAGTTTTAGAATGAAAAAGAATGCATGGCAAATAAGCAGCGGATCGATTGATTGATGATGCAGAGCTTATAAAATGTCATCCTTTTTGTTGTTTGTTTTTTAGTCATTTCCATTTAACTTTTTTGTTGTATCATAGTAATCTTTATCATTATGATATAGCATATGGTTTAACTAACCATCCATCCATTTTCCATACTGCTTATCCCACACAGGGTCACGGGGAGCCTGGAGCCTGGAGCCTATCCCAGGGAGCACAGTCGTAAACACACTCACACACTACAGACAATTTGGAAATGCAGATTTGGAAATCAGTCTTTGGAATGGTGGAGGAAACTGGAGTACCCGGAGGAAACCCCTGAAGCAAAATCCATGCACACAGGGCAGAGGCGTGATTTGTACCCCCAACCCCACAGGTGCTAACCACACCTAAGACACCATGCCCCCTTGGGTTAACTATAATTGTATGTTTGTTTGTTTTTTTAAAGGAAGAAATCATTGTGAGCTCTGCATCAATTTGCAATTCATCCTTGCAAGCGTGGGAATTAGTGTGTGCACAATCTTCTCTGCCTCTTAAGGGTCTGAGAGCCTCTGAAGCAAGATGCATTTTATAACAGGTGTTACAATTGTACTCATGCACCCACTGTTTCTCTCAGTCTTGCAAACAGAAGTAGCATGTGCACACTCTGAATACTGTGCTACCGGTTGGTGTAGAGCAATGTTTGTACACAACTGTACAGAATTCAGATGGACATTAAGGAAAATCTTAAACATTAAGGAAAAACTAATACTCAAAAAAACACTTTCCTTTTTCTTCTTCTTTTTTTCACTTGGCTCAAATTTGTTTTTTCACAAATATCTCCAGCAAGAGATTTTTCAAAGGCGGAGTTAATGTCATCACCCCTAAGTTGATTAGTTTCCAATAACAGAGCATCCTGTCATGCTTATACCTCAGCAATTTGACAAGTAAACATTTTTAATTCATTAGTGAATTGGCATGCCATGATTTTTAGCCATTTATAGTTACATTTAATGTTGTGGAATGTCCACAAAACAAGTTGGTTCCTGTTATCACTTACGGTATAGCAGCTATAAACATTCACCCCTCACCAGCCTCTGTTTTGTCTCTACTGTGTCTTGAGGTTAATAAGACAAGAAAGCAGAGCTTGTCCTGTTACTGAAAAAGCAAAAAAAAAGTTTTTTAATCCATTTTTGAAAAATTAATTTTCATTATTAGGTTTAGATTATGTGGAGCGTCCACCATATACTGTGGTTTGAACTAAAGCTAGCACTAGTGTCGGGGTTGAAAATTAATCAGTACCTTCTGACCAATCAGATTTAACAATTCAACAGCAAAAATATTTCCATGCAACTTCGCAGGAAATCTTTTAAACAGGTATACTTTGTAAACCTTTTACATGTAAAGCCAGATACAGCAAGGAGTTTTCATAAATCTCAGAAGATCTGACACTGAAAAAACTAAGTTGGATCGATGTTGCATGAATCCTGATCTGATTGTACAGACTGAGGTCACATTGCTATACTGTAGCTCAGAGTCAGATTTCAGTCCCACGTATGAAAGTGGCCCAAATCAAAGTTGAAACTGTCCGAAGCGATATAATTTTTTGTTATTCACATTGGAATGAAAAGCCAGATCTGTGTCACATACAAGGGAAAAGAGTGGACTGGAATTCGGGACACCGTTGCCTGCAGTGTAACCTAGTGTCACATTCTTTATCTGAGCTGGCAGAACAAAAAAAACTGAACGAGCTTAACCTTCAGCTACAAGGAGAAGATGATGACATCCAGCACGTGATCAGTGCAGAGAATACACTTAGGGTGAAGCTGAGTGTGTGGGTCACCCATCTGAGGAACTGAAAGCTGGCACACTTACCAAATGTGGAAAAGATATCTGACAGTGATGCATTTCAGCCTAAAACACTTCTGTGGCCACCAGCACAGAGGTCAGCCAGTGTTTTTAGGAGCTGAATGACATGGAACATGATGCGATGTTTATCTCAAACTCTTTCATGGCTACACGAACTGAAAGGTGTCTGCTATGTTAGAGAAGGTCTTTGCATTGCCAAAAAAACATAAACATTGAGTTGATTTGTTTGCAAAGTGACACTGAACTTGAAGTGAGGCTTTTTGAGATTTTTTTTTTATTAAAGAGAGGCGACCTTTTGCTGTATCCTTTGATTCAAAGTGAATGCATATTTTGGATTCCAGAAACGAAAATAATAAAATCAACATCAGACAAACTGCTTTAGCCTCACTGTATGCACCTAGAATCTGAATCACAAAGGATATGATAAGTCTTAGATTCAATATGTTACTAGTATGAACATGTACATTTTAATTTCAGAAATAATTGACTCTACCATATGTTGAATTTCTGTTGCATATTTTGAAAGCGATTTGAGCGGGTCTCTGGAGGACTAGTGGTTAGGACGCAGCACTCTCACTGCTGCTGCCCGGGTTTGATTCCTGGCCAGGGAACCAACCCCAGCCACTGGGGGTGCGTGCAACAGTGTGCCCTCAGTCCCGTTCCCAAGCCCGGATAAAACTGTGGAGGGTTGCGTCAGGAAGGGCATCTGGTGTAAAGTCTGTGCCAAATCAAATACGTGGACCAATGATCCGCTGTGGCGACCCCTAACGGGAGCAGCCGAAAGAGGAACATTTTTAAGTGATTTGAGCAAATTCACATGTATTTTCAAATATGAACATAAAATGAACATGCGCATTTTGCAGAAATAAATAACTCTACGAAATGCTGAATTTCTGTTGCATATTTTGAAAGTTGACATGAGTAAATTAATATGTACTTTTGAATGCACTATGCAGGAAATGCTTGAGTAGAGTGGATTAATTAAACAATTACCATGATTCATTTATCATTATTAGTAGTTGTAGCTGGGGCGGTTGCTGTGAATGTTCAAGCAGGGCCCAGGCCCTCCACTTTGAACAAAAATGCATGTTGTCCTACACATACATTGCAGTGTAGATTCAGGCAGCCTATCAGTTACAGTCGTATCAAGTGCTTACACAGAGTGAAACGCCCCGTACATTAGATATGCCTGTACATTTTCATATTTAAATGCTAACGCCTCGTCAGCAGTGACGGCATGTGAACTATAGTAGTGTTCCTAAAGTGTTAGGAACAAGGTGGATTACTTCAGTCAGTCTTAGTCAGTAAGACTAAGAAATGCATTTGGAGGTAAAAGAAGTAAATAGACGACACTGTCTAATCAAAGCTACAAAGAAATTACACAGCGGGATGAACGAACCATACATTTTATGCCTATGATGAGACCCGTGCTATACTTAATGGTTTCATAATACTAATGCTGACTTACTGAGGGGTGTTAAAATATTAAAAAAGTAGTCCTCTCATTGAATACTGTGGCCAGCCTGGTGGTGGTAGTGGTAATAGTATTAATATTAACAGTAGTAGCATTTATATTACTAGTTGCAATAATTATAATTTTAGTAGTAGTAGTAGTAGTAGTAGTAGTAGTAATAGTTACAGTAATAGTAGTTGCAGTAGTATTAGTAATATTATTAGTAATGGTAGCAGTAGGGGCAGTAATAGTAGTAATAGTTATAGTTGTAATAGCAGTCACAGTAGAATTAGTAAAATAATTAGTAGAAATAGTAGCAGTAGTAGCAATAGTAGTAGTAATGGTGGTAGTAATAGTAATAGTAGTAGTATTGGCAGTGCTAGTAGTAGAAGTAGTAGTGATACTAATACTAGTAGTATTTCTAGTAGGAGTAGTAGTGGTAGTAGTTGATTTGGGCTTAAAATTCTAATGAAAAAAAAAAAGTAAATATATTATAGGCTTGTAAATGTTGAAGTCCACAGGTCTACATGTACATGCGTACCAAACTATGTACTCAGATATGTGATGCCGACTTTGACAGGTGGTTCAGATCCTGCCTACTACCCCGCCCTCCTCCCATACAGACAACCAGCAGATGGGCACTGTGAGCTAGGAAGTTGCCAGACTGGCATCTCCCCATGCCACAGCCTCTCACCTGGTAGCCTCCGAGGTCATCTCTGCCAGGCGTGGGCACCCAATCAAATAAAGCCGGCTATTAGAGAAAGGACAACAGAGGGTTCGAATTTGCGTCATTTCTTATAGCAAAATCACCCTAAGTGATTGAATACGCATGAATTTATTATGAGCTCAGGTTTGTAATGTGACATTTATTTCCTAAAAACAATATACAGTGCTTGAAATTTGAAGGTGTAAAACAGTAGGGCAATTCCAAAGAGCAAGGACTGTGTAAGACTTTCCAATTTTGAGAGTTTGCACACCCAATTATACTGTATTAAAATAACACAAAATTAAAATCAATATGTTCTATTTTTCAAACAAATTAACATTCTGATTTACTAAGCATTCTGATTTATCTATTTACTGGAAGCAGGAGGGATGATTATTCATTATGCAAGAGATGACAACAATTATGCTAAAGATAAGATGAACGAGATGACAACAATAGTGAAATGCAATAATGAAATACACAATATAATAATGTTTTGGGGGAAATTTAGATGTTTGGACTCAGAATAATCCGGGATGTATACATTTTTATTTCTTAAAGTATTTGTTTCAGCTTAACACGACATTATTCGTTTATAATAATAATAATAATAATAATAATAATAATAATAATAATAATAAACGGAGTTGATGTTAAAAATAAATCCGCTTGGTAGTGGAGTTAAACTTTTGGACCTTCCAATAAATTTATTTTATTTTATTTTTTTGATAGCACATTCTCATCCATTTATCATCTGTCAGCCAACAATGCCGGCCTGTTATTTTTACATTAAGGTTATGCTTTGAGTGATCGAGTATATCCCACGTTGGCATTGATGTCAAGCAAAGTGTCCAAACGGACTTCAGAACAAATAAATCAACGCAACCCAAACCAGTCCATTGTTTTTGTGGGAGTGAGCCAGGCCACCCATCTGTCAGGGCGCACACAAACAAACACAATGTAGCCAGTAGCTTGGCAGCTTGACCCAAAATAACATCTGCGATCTTTTGCTGCCCGGGTTCATTATGCAATATTCATGCCCACAAGAGCAAGCATGAGAGCGCGAGGAGCCCGATGGCATCCAGAAACACAGACATGCAGCTAAAAACAGATTTAGCTCAAACACTACAGTGTATATGACGAGTGTATATTAAGATCAAGTAAATTTAGAGGATCAACGAACATCAGGCACTTACAATGCTGTTGTTTGGGAACATTATGCACTTGATATAAATTCTTTACCAAACAAAATTCTTGAATTCTGTTCAAAATATGTTTTTTTTTTATTCAGTGTATTTCCAACTCAATAATAATTACAGTCATTGGTTTGAAGTAGTTTAAAATGAACAGAACTGGTTTGTTTCAAAAACAATGCCCATGCACACATCCTGATTCATCTAAAAAAAAAAAAAAAACCCCATTTGCTAATTTGCCTTTTATTATTTTATAATGAGTTCAATAACCATTTTGCTCATGATAATAAGAATCGTTTTCACGCACATATACAATTTCTTTTGATTTATGTTGCTGTATATGTTCTCTTACAGTGTCCTCAATGAACAAGTAAGCAAAAGGACATGTGTAAGAGCATAAAACACATAAAAAAATACTCATTGCAATCTTTATATGGTCCCATGAAGGCTGCAAAACAAGCCTGCATTAAAATTGACCTTACCACTAACATATTTCATGTAGACATTTATCATCTTTTTATAATATAATTGGGGATCATATCATTACCGGAATCCCAGAAAACACAATTTATGTCTTAGCAATATCATATGTAGCTCCCGTGCTAATTGGGATGTTGGCACAACAGCATTTTTTTTCTTTTTTACTGAAACAAGAGTGCGTGGCATACACAGAATTAAGAGCTAGCACATACATATTGTATATTAGCTCTATTGACTTATTTATCCTCATACTAGATAGATGGATAAGCTAAAAATGTGCACTTAATCTCACCTGGATACTGTAGACTTGTAGCTAAGAACTGATGCTCACACTGAACATCTTTCCAACACATTTAGTATGGTTTGATTTTATAGTATGTAATTGTGGAAGAGTAATGATTTATAATCGCACTGTCCTGTGTCAGAAGAGGCGTTCCCCGGCTGCCGGCGACTTCACTACCCCCACGCTGAGATCGCGCAGACGGCGAAGGCACAGGAAGCAAAAGAGGGGCAAGCGAGGAGGCCTACAAGCGAAGCTAAAAGCTCATTTTTCCTCAGGAAACTGAAACAGGCGCACCTCTCACATCACCTGCTGACCAATTTCTATCGGTCAACAATAGAGAGCCTTCTGACCTACTGCATCACAGTGTGGTTCAGCAGCTGCACAGAAGAGAATAAAAAAGACCTGCATTGGGTGGTGAGGGTGGCAGAGCGCATCATTGGCACAACACTACCTCCCCTCAAAGACATTTACACTGGCCGTCTCAGAAAGAAAGCCAGTTGTATCATAATGGACGCCACTCACCCTGGACATCACCTGTTTCCCCCTCTGCCCTCTGGGAAGAGATACAGAACAATCAAAACGAGGACTAACAGATTAAAGAACAGTTTCTTCCCACAGGCAGTCAAATGCATAAATCCTCCTCCTTCCCTCCTTCTGCTCCCAAGCATTATCGAACAGTAAAGCAATGTCTCAGGTCTACAAGTGCAATAATACACACGCACACACACCACACTGCATATATGCACTAATCTGTAAACACCTCTCATATGTTTACACAAATCTTATACTGTTACACTTATTTATTAATCATATATCCTGATATACATTCACAGAGTATATAACAACACTATGTATACCTTTTGGAATACCTCTCTTCTTGTCTATTTTATTTTATCTGTATTCGTCTATTATGCCAAAACCTTGTGAGCTGCTAAACAGTCTTTCATTGTTCAAAACAATGACAATAAAAATCTATTCGATTCTATTCTCTTCTATATAGTACCTTCACAGGCAGTTTCATTTTCACTAAATCTACCTTGAGTAATATTCTGAATAAATGTAGCCTAATCTGTCTATCAGTACATGTTTACTGGGTGTACAAGACATTTAAACATGAAATGAAATAGATCATCTGCAATGGGCCTTTATATACGATGCCTTGCAAAAGTATTCACACCCCTTGATGTTTTTCTTGTTTTGTTGCATTTGTTGCAACCTGTAATTAAAATTGATTTTTTATTTGGATTTTATGCAGTAGACCTAACAAAATAGTCCAAAAAGTTGAAGTGGAATGAAAAAAGTACCTTGTTTACAAAAAAGGTCCACCTGTATGCAATCAAAGTGTCACATGATCTGTGACATAATGTCAGTAGAAATGCACCTGTTCTGAAAGGCCCCTTCCTGAGATTCAAGAAAGAGCTGCAAAGATCCACAGCAGGGATGGGAGTATCTGTCCACACGACCACTTTAAGCCGTACACTCCACAGAGCGGGGCTTTATGGAAGAGTGAAAGAGTATGGAAGAGCCAGAAAAAAGCCATTGCTTAAAGAAAAAAAAAATAAGAAAACATGTTTGGAGTTCACCAAACATGTGGCAGACTCCCCAAACACATGGAAGAAGGTTCTCTGGTCAGATGAGACTACATCTGGACTTTTTGGCCATCATGGTAAACACTAGGTGTGGCGCAAACCCAACACTTCCCATCACCCCGAGAACACCGTTCCCACAGTGAAGCATGGTGGTGGCAGCATCATGCTGTGGGAATGCTTATCATTGGCAGGGACTGGAAAACTGGTCAGGATTGAAAGTTAGATGGATGGCACTAAATACAGGGCAATTCTTGAGGAAAACCTGTTTCAGCCTGCCAGAGGTTTGAGACTGAGACTTTCAGCAGGACAATGAACTAAACATACTGCTAAAGCTAAACATACTGCTAAAGCTAAACATACTGCTAAAGCTACACTGGAGTGGTTTAAAGGGAAACATTTAAATGTCTTGGAATGGCCTAGTCATAGCCCAGACCTCAATCCAATTGAGAATCTGTGGCATGACTTGAAGACTGCTGTACATCAACACAACCCATTTCTATTGTTTGTGTCACAATAAAAAAAAAAAATTGCACCTTCAAAGTGGCAGGAATGTTGTGTAAATCAAATGTTACAACCCGCCAAGAATTTTAATTCCATTTAAATTCCAGGTTGTAATGCAACAAAATAGGAAAAACACCAAAGGGGTGAATACTTTTGCTTCAGCCCAAAGTACCACTAGTTGTCATTTTCAGCCCACATGGCTAAAAATTTCAATTAATTAGTAGACAACTAATCACAGGAAAATGAAAGCAGACCTTTATTAACATGTACACGTGTTCCATACAAGCCACAGTTATGTGTGATTTAAATTAAATATTTAATTGCTGTAACATGATACACAATTTGCAGTTTGGTGAAACGAGTAAAACGCAGGCAGGTCCATGCATGCATCAAGGGAATAAACGAACAATCACATTAGACAGCCGTTGTCACTTCTGTTGTCACATACAATAGTCATCATCTTCAATGATTTATGCAATCATGCTTTATACAGTGAATATCCTTTCTGTTGTGGATATAAAAAGGCGTTTTTATTTTTCAGGTTATACGCTCTACAATGCTCAGATATCCCTTTTAATTTAACAAGACCGCAAACAGCAGCAAGGTCAGAGTGCAATTCAGCCGACATGAAGGGGTGAAAAGGAAGAAGACGAGCAGTTCGAATGGTCAAGAGAGAAATGAGGTCACTGTTAGCACTGCTCCAAATTAACCGCAAAAGTTTTTAGCAGTCTCTGCCCAATTTCCTAGCAGAAAAGTATTGTCCCTTCTCAGTCAATCTGAAGCATTGGGCTGTACTTTGAGCCAGAGCACCTATGCAATTACTGCGAGAAAGAAAAAGCACCACTGTTTCTCAAAATACAATAACAGATTGGGGGAAAATGTCATCTTGGCAGCTTTCTTCCAAATTACAGAAGGAAGGAGTAAAGAAAAAAGAAACCTAACCAGCTGTTATTGCTTTTATGTCATCCATTAGTGGGCATCTTGTCATGGGTACTCATCTTTAAGAAATATTTCTCTAAATACCTTTTTTTTTTCCCTCTAATGGTGCAGGCTCTTAAAAAAATAGATCAACTGAGATATTATTGCAGACTAACAAGCAAAGACTAATAGCAATAGCTGGGATGAAGTAGTTACTGTATACTGAGCAAAACCATAGGAAATTGTAAAAACAAATCAAATGTGCAATTGATGCAATATTTAGGGTAAGCTTAGGTTTAGTTAGTTAGTTAGTTAGTTTCTATTTAAATATTTGAAAGGTCAGTTGGTACTTTTCGTCACTCCGTTAATTACCAAGCTTTTTAAATGCAGAGAAACCATAATAATATGGCTGTATTTTCAAAACAAAAAGCATAAGAGTGAAAATTCAACTAAAAAAAAATGTAACTAATGGAAAACTGTACACTGCAGGCTATTTTCAATGCTCTTTCATTATCTCAAGGCAGCTGACGTGGGGAGATGTTTGCGTCTCGACACGGCAACGTGATCACCTGAAAGGCAAGGTGCCTAATTAACTTTGACTTCAAAACCACGTCTTGAACAGATGTTTGAGAAGAGCCTTGTCTCCATTCTTTAATTACAAATCTGTGCGAGTCCTCTTCAATTTGCTGATAAAGATTCGCAGATTGGGATAATGGGCCACAGTCATTTACATCAGAGCTTTCATAAGATTAACTTTATTTAAAGAAAAACTTGGAAGGGAACATAATTATGGTAAAAGTTGATTAGACGCAAGTTTGGATTTTATAGTATATACAGCAAATGGATCAACCTGTCCCTTCACGGCTCGAGACTATGTCATGTATGTATGAGCCTCAGGACTATCTCAGCAGAAGGCTAATGAACAGATATAAGGGAAAGGTCAGACAAAGTGTGAAATTTAAAAAAAAGAAAAACATGAAAGGTACAAAAATGAGTACCCTGCCTGAATTAAGCTTACTGGGACTCCTGGAGCCGAGCCTGGGGATGGTGTCCGCAGATGAGCATCTGATAATTAGTCCACACACATAACTCAAAACTCAGAAATGGCATTACAGATCCAGCTTGTGGGTTCACTACGTGCAAGATGAAAAGTGGGTATCAGGGGCAATATCAGTCGGGCAGTAGGCAGTGATGGACAATCTTAGAATGGTTCAACCTGTAGTTTGGTCAACCTGGTCTCAGGAGAACTTTGCACAAATTCAAACAGGTCGTAAGAAATGGTACAAATGCCACTAAGCCTGACCTTAACATACACTAAAAGGCCAAAAGTTTGTGGACACCTGACCATCACACCCATATGTGTTCGTTCCTCAACATATAGAAGCACACAATTATCTAAGATACCTTTTTAACATTACAATTTCCTTTCACTGGAGCTAAGAGGCTCAAACCTGCTCCAGCATGACGATGCCCCTGTGCACAAAGCGAGCTCCATGAAGACATGGTGCGTGAAGCCCTGACCTCAACCCCACTGAACACCTTTGGGATGAAAGGGAACACTGACTGCACCCCAGACCTCCTCACCAACATCAGTGCCTGATCTCACTAATGCTCTTGTAGCTGAATGATCACAAATCCCCACAGCCACGCTCCAACATCTAGTGGAAAGCCTTCCCAGAAGAGTGGAGCTTATTATAACACGGGACTACGTCTGGAATGTACGGAATTCCAGAAAGGACATGCCTTATTTCTTTTTTTTCATATCAAGATAACAAAAGTTGTTTTCTGGAGATCATGACTTCTTTTTTCATATGTCAAACTACATTATTGTCTATACATACTATACATCAGGGAGCTCCTTAACAGAAAGTACCTGATACAGTGGTAGTGTTACAGCTTTATAGCCCTAAGGTTGTGGGTTCAGTCCTGAGCTTGAGTGGTATTTGACTATAATTTTCCCAAATTTCCCTTTTATCTATCTATCCAACTAGCCAGCTAACCATGGAGACAACCTGGTCCCTCAAATTGACTGGCAATTTGACCAGCTGTTCAGTGTTATAGTGTTCACTCTGGTATAGTTGCAGATTTCTGAGTCACCTTCTCAAGTGACACTAATTTGGAAATGGTCTAGCACTGACAAACATAAGGTCCACAACACTTCCAGTCTTTTTGAATTTGTTAATAAGTTTGGCAACAGTGTCGTGTGTGATTTGTGATTTGTGCAATTGTCTAAACAGGAAGTTCATTATAGTTTTCACATGAAGTCTATTTTGTTGTAGTTATCAAACTGTTCATTGATGGAAACTTGAATGCAAAACTGTTCATGGCAATAATTTTGCAATCAGAGCAAAACTGTTCATATCAATTGGGGTCCAAATCCATCTTCTAGGTTTTAAGTGGTACCATCCTCAGTAATGTCAGTGATCTTCAGGCTGTCTGTGTGGGTCCGTCCTCTGCAGCAGAGAGTGATTTCAAAGTGATGAGAACTCCAGCCAGAAGTAGGGCATCAGGATGGATCAGGCAGGTCCAGAGAGCAGAAGGGCTCAAGATCATTGGCATCTCAGGAGTAGCATGTGTAGCTCGACAGAGACAATAATGTATCCCAGCATATGAGGAAAATAAGTTGTGAGCTCGCAAAAACAACTTTTGTTATCTTGAGACCACGGGGAAAAAAAGAAGAAGAAATAATACATGCCATTTCTGGATTTCTGTAGGAATGGGATCTTCAGAAAGCACATGTGGATGTGATGATCAGGTGTCCACAAACATTTGGCAAATCTTTTTATACAAATTGAAATTTTCATGAATTTGTACGTGAGACCGTGTTGGTCCCCCCAGTTCATAGCCTCTTACACATATTGCCTACTTTGTAACTATGCTACAAGTCTTCATTTAGTGACATCAGCTCCACTGCCTGAATGCATAAACACTGCACCTACGTGATGCCAAATTCACACAGTCAGAATTATCGTAATTACAAGCTACCAACTTATAAACACCTCTCCTCCAAGTGGTATTTTAGGAACTTTCTGACAGCCCTGGTATCTCTGACCAAATGGGAACCACCCAGATGTGCTGCAACTGTCATGGCTGCCAGCAAATGCGACAAGCCACCATTTGTTCCAGGATTTTTTTTGCTTGGTATCAAAATCACACTAAGCTTCATAAAGCCAACTTTGTGTGCATCACATTCTCACTACTTCGTTACGTTATTTGATGAAGGTACGCAGTTAAGGAAGAGATGTATTAGCAAAGTAGAATCATCAGGGTTGTGTTACTATTTCAGTTTCTCTCTGTTTGATCACTCAACTGCCTTCAGCAACTCATCCATCCCCTCAGCTCATCTAACACACTCCATTTCATGGCTAAAAATGGCTAGGAAGCTTGTATAACACCAAACTTTATCAGGGCTCACAAAATTAGAGTTTATGTCATTTGAGCTCATGGAACATTTTTAGAAAGTATAATGAGCATGAGAAGAGCATTTTTGGCTGGAAAACCAAATCCTAAACGTAAATATTCATTGACAGGCAAGATGGCTCTTGGGAATTCTTGCAGTGGTGACACCATGTTGGCTTTTATAGCCAGTATTCATTCAAATACACAAAGCTTAAAAATCACTGACCGTCTGTATTTTCAGAAAAGCTTTGCATCATTTGCATCACGATAATGTGGTAGAATGTGAGGTTGCCATTCTTGCACTTCCTCATAGCAATCATTATGCTATGAAACTTTAGAGAAACCAAACCAGAATGTTGAGCATGCGACAGCTGCAGCAGAGACTTGCATCACCTGAGTCATCTGTTTTATTGAGTAGAGAGATTCTTCAGAATTCTCCTCAGTATCAGACAGACCCTACTGAGCAATACTTTCAACAGAAACCTCTTTCAGCTCTGCAGAAAACAAATCAGCCATTGAATATGCACACATACACATACACACACACACACACACACATACAAACCACATTCTGCACCTGTGCAAAATTGCATTTTCAGATTCCACTCTAAATTGTGTTTGCCAACTTGCGAGCTTTGCTTCCTTTTTCGATCTGGCCATTTTGGTTATCAAACAAAGCCTGGGATCGCCGTGTATGAGGAAAAGTGTTGACTCAAAGTCTACAGGTGCTTTATATTCATGCCCAGACTGTTGACAAAATCACTAGAGACTCAATAACCTTGCATGGAATATTCTAACTACTACACGGCTAGTGTGACCGTCCTGATTAGAAATAAGGGCACACCTGCTAAAGGCATTGCTTACCAGTGCAGATGCAGATGCAGACACAGAGACGTTCATCCTTTTCATCCACATGTTATTAATAATTACCGGTTCATTTGAAAACCTAGTAGCCTTAAAAGTTCTACTTGCAACTCGATATCAGTTTTTCCCTCTTAGAAAGAGTTTAAATAATAGCACTCCGGGAAACAAAGAATCCTTCTCTATCTAAAAACAGTCTGAAGGACAACTTTTCTGAGCGTGTAAAAAAAGAAAACGCTGTATTACTTTTCTACCTTAGACAAAGTGCTCTCGTGGTAACTACATCCATGTCCATGAGACACAAAGCATCTGATAGCTTTTACACGTTTCTGGCTACAAGCATCGTAATGTTGAAGGTTGCTATCAACTTTTGAAAACAGTGAGAGCTTTTCAATATAGTCACTACACTAAAACAAGTTCACAGAATCTTGTCTCTAGAAGGTATAGACTTTTATTAAACCTAGTCTCTCGTGTTTGCCGACAGGCTATGGAAGAAAAAAAAAAAGGCTGCGGTTGGTCTTTTGCCATGTCGTCAAAATGAATTATTCTGTGAAATTAGGCAGCTTTTGTTCATGTTTTGAGTTCTGGCTTGCAAGGCTACTAACTGCACTCCTACTGTGCTGTGTATGTTATATTCCTCAATGGTTCTTTGAAATAAGGAAGTTAAAGGGATTCAAACTAGAACCATTTCTGAAAAGGAAACCCTCTTGTAGAGTTGTATCTTTACAGATCCCTGGATTTCCTGTTCACTCTTAAAGCACTGTTTAGGACTGTTTTGGGGAAATGCTAATTCACAGAAAGTAATCTGTTTGTATTTAATCACAAGAAATCTACCACCATTAACCTTGGCCTTCACCTCAACCACAATGCTTTGGCAATTTCAAACCCATTTGCAACTTTGAGACTGTGTTAGTTCTCCAAGTTCTTCATTCCGCACGTTCGAGTTGAACTCACGGACAGCTCCGGGCTCTCCAGGCGAAAGGCAGATATCAAACAGCAGTGGCTGTTCTCACACAGAGGGATTACCTCAGCAGACCTCTGTGAAGCTACAGAGACACTATCCTTACTGATCACAAAGACGGCTAGATCACACAGCGTGGAATATAGGAGCCAATTAGGGATGAAAGGTAGCTTCAGTATCTCACATGAGGGAGAGGCTTTTTGTTTCTATCTCTGCGAACAAGAAAGAGCTTTTCATCATTCCTGAGAGTTTGACTGGTTGAACTAAGTATTGCTGTTTCTCACTCAATAAACTGAGCTTCAGGACTGCGCTTATGGCAAATCCATGACGACTGAAGATATGGCGGTGGATCTGAAGCTTTTGGGTAATGATATGGATAAAGGATTGCATTGTTGTACATTATGGATTGAGGTGAATACATGATTAGAGTAATCCAAAATCGATAATGCATCGCATAATATGTCCAGACTAATACTAAATAATATACGCACACTAATACTGTAAACTATGCTAGGAAAAGAAACCTACAGCAAAAATGTTAAATGTGGAATATCTAAATGTACAGCAGGAGAGGGTGTAATGTTCATTTTTGTGAGGTGTATCACTGTAACATTAACTGATATTTGTTCTAAATTTCTTAATTTAATTTAATTTGTTCTAAATAAATATAAGGTGTAAGAGTTCCTGTTTCATTTACTGAATAAAGTCCCTCTCTCTCTCTCTCTCTCTACCTTTTTTGGTCACATTGTATTCTGAGAACAATTCATTCCCATGAGCTTTCTTCCCTCAGGGAGTTCAACATGTCAGAGTTTGGATGGGTTCGACAGACAGTCATCCAGGCGGAAAGCTAACCATCTCAGTTACTCGGACACCTGATGCCACAAAACGACAGCGTTAAGGCTATTAATATTTAAAAAGGACCCTGAGCACAAAAAAATGGTGCGTTTGTATATAGAGTCCACTGTTTTTTTTTTACATAGTAATGCGGTTAAATCGCTTCTCTGTCACTTGATGATCAATGTGTACACTGGTGTTACTGTGATTCTTCCACTCGTTTACTCAGAATTCTACTGAGAAACACGACAGCATTTCTCCACATCGTGGACAACTCTTATAAAAATTGCAAATGGGCAAGGCCAGGGCTAGACTGACGTAAAGTTTTAAGACATTAAGGTTTTTTTTATGCGTAAATTGATCTGATCTGTCTATCTGGCTTACCACACCAGGAAGTACCTTATATCTAATAACACAAATCTCATATAACTAATACCATGCACAACAGATGTCCCAGCGCACTCCATTTAATGAGAAGTCACTGTAGCTGATCAGCAACAAGCATGTGACGTTCAATAAGGACCTAAGAACCTTTTCCCCTTTGTGTTTCGAGCCAATGTTTATGTGTTTGTTTTGCTTTTGTTGTTGTGTTTTCTGTTTTGCTGTTGTGTTATTGGTTTGATAATGTGATGTGACTTAACTACATGCGCAAATGGTTCATTGGTGAGGGACTAAAAAAATTTACAGGAGCATTCCTGAGAAGGTCTACACCACATGGCCAAAAGTTTGTGGACACCTGACCATCACACTCATACGTGTTCCTTCCCCAATCTGTTACCATAAAGCTAAAAGCACACAGTTGTATAGAATGTCTCTTTATGCTAGTGTTATGCTATGCTAACTAGTGTTAGCATTAGCAAGGATTTTCATGCCATCGCTTTCAAGCAATGAGGTATACCGTTTATTATTATGGGCTTTGCCTTACTTTGTAATTTAGATATAGCTGATAAAAGGACTTTTGTTCGCATCATATTATGGAAGATATTACCTCACAGGTAGATAATTACCTAGCTAGCATTATGCTAACATTGCTTAATATGCGACACAAATAAATAAAAACGCTGGATCAAGTGCCAATAATCCGGTCCTTTGTCGTAGCTAAAAACAACATTTTTACAAGTTTACATTACATTTCAGATTATAGCCTGTTCTATTCCCACACTCCTGATTCAAACACACACAATGTGCATTATATTGCAAGATAATATGCAAATATTGGGAGCTGTCACACTCAGTTGTGACTGCCACGTATGATAGGGATATATGGAAACAAACAGAAGGTTCTGGAAATGCTTTAAATGGATCAAAGCAAGCACATGTGATGCAGCAGGCTGACGACGTTTGAAGTAAACAGGACTTAGCAGGAAAAACAGAAGCGAGTGTCCAAACTACGGAAACAATACAGGCTACAAAGACAAAAGAGTGAGGGAGAGAGCGAGGGAGACTTGAGGCTGCAGTCTGGTTGCTGTAATGAGATGGCTGGCTGCCCACATGAAGTGAGGGACAGGGGAAGAAAGCAAAGCCACCATAGCTACATCTTAGCCACCACCTGAGTCAGACTTGTCCTGTCAGCTGCAAAGCTAATTGGCACCTGCAGTGGAGAAAGGACTGGTTCACACACACACACACACACATGTGCACACACACACACACACATGCACACACAGTTCTTTCTCCTTCCTCTAGAGACCCATCTATTAGGCAGCCCACCACTCATTCAAACTTAGCCGTGACTCAAGCGCAAGTTACGGAATCAAAACAAGCCTGTTATTATTTTGTGATTCGAGAAGCATAAGTGTGTGGGTGACTTCAATAAATGTGCCAGAAAGTTTTTCAAAGTGTTAAGAATGTCGTGCAATTTGCAGCCTTGACTCACTTCCCAAGACATGCAATGTCACACTACTATGCCTTATATATCAACAGGAACCAAATTGGTGAGGATTCCTCAGTTCTTATAGCACTGCCTCCAGGATAAACCATTCCCAACACTCCGAAGCTTTCAGACAGGTTCAGGCTGGGGCAAAGCCTGAAAAAAAAAAAACTGCCTGAAGACTTTTTGGCTGTATCGGGTTTCAAGAATATAGTAATGCTGCAAGGTGCCAAAATGTAGTTTTCTGATTTGTGTCTTCCTTGGTTATTAGAAACACATTTCCTGAGGGAGAAATATTCAAAATTCAAAAAAAAAAACATACCCAGGTTAATGATGTAGAGATAGTAAGTTTAGTTTTCCACAGCATTTCTTTATTTAAACCACATTTACAATAAATCTGAGGAATCACATCTAAGTCGTAATAATTCCAATAAATAAGGTACAGGAATAAAAGTGCGATCTGGCTGGGAGGTGCGAGCTTGGGACACACTCAGATTGGACAGATACCTCAGCCTGGTTCGTGTGCCTCAGGATCGCGTACCGAAGCGTGTTTTCCCCTCCCACATGCATCAACAATCTGACGGAGATAAGACGGCCCTATCTCACAGAGTAAGACTTTCATTACCTTCGCCGATAAGCCTGAAGCGAAATAGGTGACATTCCAATCACGCTTAAACCAGCTTTCCTTGGCAAGAGGATCTCCGGGCAAACTGACAGCACTGATCTGGATTCAAAGTGATGCATCATCTACATTAACCCTTATGTTTTATACACTATTTAACAATGGATATGTCGTTGACCCAAGCCGTCTCTGAATTTTATTACAATTTACAATTCAATTTTAAAATTAATCATAGAATGCCAATTATTAGTGATATTTCTACCATGCTGAATTCTCAAATCCGATTGGTCCCAAGATATTGAACACTAAGAGGAATAAAACGCTTTAGGACGTGCTGTTTTAGGAAAAGACTCAACTTTGCTGCGGTTACAGCCGACCACTTCACATCACCTTGCATCATACCACTCCTTTGTGGGTTATTTTCCTATAACAGTACTCCCTGTTGTGTTTTATTCTTACAAACAATATTAAGCAATAAAATAGAGACACAAATGTTTGGATATCCTCCTGAATTTAAATGAGATGGAGATAAATGGGCTAATGACTAAAAACACAAATACCAGCCATTTAAATATATGAACATACAGATACATACAGTTTTGATATCCATTAGTAAATCTAAGCAAAGCACATTGTCATGCTGTAGAAAAATGTGTGATATGGTTCCATTCTTAGCAAAAAAAAACAACTAAAATTAAAATTAAAAATTAAAATGGGGCATTTTTCTGAACTGTATGGGGTTAAGGGAGGAACCATGAAGGAAAGGGTTATATTTGGTTTTGACGAGTGAGTCTGCCAAACCTGTTCTCCAAACTCTTCCTCTTTCAGCTTCACCTCTCAACCTTTTAGTTATGAGTCCATTTCTGTTCCTTTCCTGTGCCTTGAGTATTTGCTCCCTCTTCATCATCACTGGCTCGGAACTTTTTTTTTTTTTTTTTGGCAGGAAGTAATATCGTTGGGTTAATAAAGTGGCTTGAGGAAATGTTCATATAATGTACATGGTTCAACATTATCCTCTCTCTCTCTCTCTCTCTCTCTCTCTCTCTCACACACACACACACACACACACACACATACACACACTACCTTTTTTTTAGGTAGTGTGCATGCCTTTAGAGGACACCTGAAAGAAAGATGGAGTTACACTTTCTTACAAGGGACATTTCATTCCTTCACCCTTAACATGAGACAATGCAAATGAGCCTCTCATATCCATTTTTTACACCCTCCTGCTGATATCATATTCAGGAGATATTAATAATCTATTAGGCAGCATGTAAATGGTTGACAAATGGCTTCTTACTAATTCATCTGTATTGTAAAATTCAATTTCACAAGTTGAAAGGACCCACCCGACCCCTTAATGCATCTTATTCTAGTTTTAACAACTCTTAAAATGATCTTTCGCTGTGGAGATGGGGGTAAGGTAACTGGAGCTACACATTCTCTATATGAACATAGTACTCTGAGGGGAGTGGTGCTGGAATAGTGTATAACATTGCATTACATTGCAAGTCTAAATGAGTTGTAGTTCATGATGTTGATTTCAGGCAATGGGAATTATCCATTTGTCAATTTGTCAATTTTTCACCAGTGTGTCCAGCAAATGGCATTTTACAGATAAGATCCTGAGTGGCACACCTATCATCAGGAGCTCACAAGTTTGAATCCTGATGGTGCCACCATGCCAAGGAAGCAAAATTTGCTGTGCTCTCTGGATGGAAGGGATGACATACTCTCTCTCTCTCTTCCCAAATGGTGGTGTCTGTGAGCTCATGTATGTGGAAGGGGGCAGATAACACCTCAGAGTGAAGCATGAGCAATTTGAAAAAGATGTGGTTGGCTGGCATCGTGTGTCTTGGAGGAAACATGTGTTAGCCTTCAACCTCCGTGGTTGGTAGCTGTCATATGGTAGGGGAGATTTGGGAGGGACTTGGCAGGTGACCAAACTGGGGGAAAAAATGTGTGAGGGGAAAATATAGACCTATGATTAATAGTTCACCTTTGGGAAAGAGGAAACTGATTGCACTGCAATGGTACTGGTAGTCTTTAGTGTTTCTACATCTTCATACATGAAAAATAAGTCAGACCAGAAATGCCTTACCAAGTTTATATCAGTAATTGCTAATTTCCCAGGACTTGAAAAATGCCTAGCTATTTAACGGCTGTTAAAAAGTTCCTCAATGAGTCATTTGCGGATCCTCTAGAGGACCTGACCAGAGAAGGCAAAGAGTTGGTGCTAAAAAGATATGGCAGCTGTTAAAATACAGTATTATTTCTCACTTTTGACCAATGTCCAAACTGTAGTCCTGTAGTCCAGACAACCTGTGCTTTTCATATCAAATGGTAATACACTACCAGAAGCAGGGGAAAAAATGTATATAAACATCTAAGTCATAATAATTCCAACAAATAAGGTACAGGAATAAATGCAAGATCTTGCTGGGAGGTGCAAGCTTGGGACACACTCAGATTCAACAGATATCTCAGCCTGGTTCTCTATAAACTTGGCCTCTAGCCCTATATTTACCACGAAGTGACTAATTTGTCACCGCTGACGCACAAAGGCCACAGTCGTAATCCTAATCGATGGCCTTGGGAGTTGCAAGACCAATCCATCGCTCAGTCACAGAATCTTTCCCTGCGCTGTCTGTCCACGCCTGAGGATGGCACGCGCCAGGCCAATGACTTTTTTCGAAAGTGAGCAGGCCACTCTTGTGTGTTCCTTAGAGGAAACAGGAGTTTTTAATGGAGTATTGATTAAATGTGAATGGGGAGCATAGAACATTGCGTGTAGAAGCAGCACAAGGTTCAGTTATTACAAACTGCCTCAGCATAGGCTAAGCACAGCATGATCAATAGTGATTTAATTGTGCTTGCTGTGGGGTAAAAAATAGTCTTATAATGAGCAACAGCAAAAGACACCAAAATAGCCTAAACTATAGGGGAAAGGTTTGCAAAACTGGAGTTTAAATCATCATGGTTTTAATGAATGTAAGCCAAGAGCACTTATTTTAAGGACTTCTGCACTTTAAAACAATTCAGTTAAATACAATCATTAATTATGTATGATTGCTGAGATTTTATTTTTTAAAAAATAGTCTTGTTTTGAGGACGCAAATGCACAGAAATGAACCTAACTCTTAGTATCTTAAGTAAAAATTAGCATAGGCAAGTAGCAGTTCATTCTAACTTGAAATCTACACAGCAGTCTCAGTGTCCATATCTGTGTGATTTTAAATAAGTTTACTCAGTGTATCACCTCATGGACCTGGTTTGTAACTCAGTCACTCACTCAACCGTGTTTAGTGATCTCAGGTACTTGAATAGCTGTTGTGTGCAATCCTGTTGGAATGAAGAAATGGTGATCAACGGCACACAACAGCACCTTCAGTAAATATCACCCTCAGTGGCCAGTTCTTGCCAAGTTACACAGAACAATAAAGAGTCCATAGATAAACATACTGATAAAGGTTTGTGAGGATTCTTCAGTATTCATTGTATGACATGTTGCTGAAAGCCAAAATGGCCATATTTGAAAGTAACCCAATGGTCATTAAAATCCAGTTACAGATTAGCAGAATGATGCAGCATACCAAATTACAGCTCAATCAGACTTTCAGTTCCTTCGAACCTAACTTTGCCACCATCGACATTCATACCCAAACTTTGTCCAACTCCTCAAAACACTGGAAGATGCATTTGAAGTTTTGTGTGAATCTATACAATCAGTCCTTACTTTCAGCTGTTTTAGTAAATCAAGCGTCATCATAAATTTGAGTGTGTGGAGCTAAATGGTCCAAAAGTCAACTTTTCATTTGAACTCAGAATGTTGTCCTGTATATACCATTCAGGTTTCATGCAAATCCACGAAACCAATCATCTTTGAGCAAATTCAGGCTCTAACGCATAAGAATTGATTGGCATGTGATGGCCACATTGTTTACAAATGTCAACATGTTTTTGATAATTTTTGAGGTGTCCCTAATCATGAGTAGTTTGAGACCAATGTTGTGAAGCCAGGCCAAGCTAATCCTAGTTCACAACAGTGGGTTTTTCTATATTATGCAAATTTGCTCAAAATTTAGGTGGACGATGACTAAATGGTTCTTGAGGCTTTTTTGTTTGGGAGAAAAAGAAAAACAGTTTTCTTTGTTGCACATAATCAGAAGAAGAAGAAGAAGAAGAAGAAGAAGAAGAAATCCTAACAAAAACAATAGGGTTCCAGCACCTCCCATGCTTGGACCCCTAAGTAATACACCTAGAAAAACATCCCACGCCAATGCAGACAATAACTAATATTTTTCCTGATGTTAGAAACATTCACCTGGTCAAAGTAGCCTCATTTGTGCAAGGCCAATTCTTTTTTTTTTTTTTTTGCCGTACACTGAAGACATTTGGGTTTGAGATCAAAATATGAATTTGAGATGATAGACGAGAATTTCAACTTTCATTTCCTAGTATTTGCATCTACATGTTTTAAACAACTTAGAACATGGCACCTATTGTTCGAACCCACCCATTTTTCAAGTGATCAAAAATATTGGAACATGTGACTGACAGCTGTTTCTTGCTGCCCAGGTGCCCTGTTAGATTGATTGTTTGAACAATTCATAGCTCTGAATGTCTACTCTTGGTTTGAGCCCTGGGTTTCTCCTGTGGAGACTGTATTTGTGGTTACAAAAGATAAACCAACATAAAGATCGTGGGAGAAAAGCAAGCCATTTTGAAGCTGAGAAAATCGAGAAGGAAAAGAGGGAAAGAGGGAAAATCGATCCAGAGCCATTGCACAAGCTTTGGGCATAGCCAATACAGTAATTTGGAATGTCCTGAAAAAGAAAGGAACCACTGGTGTACTAACAACCAGAAAAACCCAAGAAACAACAGTGACATCACCAACAATCTCCACAGGGCAGGGGTGAAAGTATCAGAATCCACCATTCAAGGAAGACTTTGAGAGCAGATATATGGAGGCCATACAACAACATGCAAACCACTCATCAGCAGTAAGAATCGGAAGACTGGATTGAAATTCACAAAGAAATACAGGGATCGATTAACTGCTACCAAACTTCAATACCATTCAATTTCAATTCAATTTATTTGTATCGTGCTTTTAACAATGGACATTGTCACAAAGCAGCTTTATTCCCATTATTCCCTTCTATAACTGTGTACTACAGGGTCAAAAGTGCAATTGTGTAACCAGGAAATTCATCATAGTTTTCATATGAAGTCTTGTTGAAGTTATCAACTGTTCAGTGATGGAGACTTAACTGCAAAACTGTTTGTGGCAATTGTAATCCTAAAGCTATCATAGCAATTGAAGTCCAAAGCCACCTTCATGGCTAAGTGGTACCATCCACAGTAATCTCGTGTATCTTTAAGATATCCATGTGGGTCCATCCTCAGTAGATGTGAGTGTTTTCAATGAGATGAGAACTCAAGCAGGTCCAGAGAACAGAAGAGGTCAGGATCATTCATATCTCAGTAGTAGCATGAGAAACAGAAAAAGAAAGAAAGAGAGAGAGAGAGAGAAAGACAGATCATTAACACAGATACACTCCACCGTCAACAAACCTGAGTGTACGTATGAGAGTGGGGGGACAGCATCCAAACATCCCAGTTCACCACAACACTCTATACCAAGGTCTGCTTCTTTACCTAAGAAAAAAACTATTCACAAAAGGCTTGACTAACAAAAACAAATAGGTTTTCAGCCTACACTTAAAGACTGAGACTGTGTCTGAGTCCCAAGCACTAATTGGAATAATAATACATTTTATTTATAAAGCACTTTACGTTTTAAAGAAAATCTCAAAGCGCTACAGAAAAGAGTCATAATATATACAGCAATTAAAACCAGCTGCCAACTGAGATTAGCACAGAAATTTAAACTCTAAATATTAAAACACTTTTTAAAAAGGTACGTTTTTAGACCCCTTTTAAAACTATCAGTCATTTGTGGAGTCCTCAGATGTTCAGGGAGGGCATTCCACAGGCGAGGAGCAGCGGCACAAAAGGCTCGATCCCCAATGGTGTGGGTCTTAGTCCTAGGGGGGAGGAGACGATGAGTGTTTGTGGAGCGGAGGGGACGTGCTGAGATCTGTGGGGTGAGGAGTTCTTTAAGGTAAGTGGGGGCGTTGCCATAGATGCACTGATGTGTGAGGAGGGAGACCTTGTATTCAATCCGGGCGGAAATGGGAAGCCAATGTAATGATTGAAGAATTGGTGTGATGTGTTCGTATTTACGCACTCTCATCAGGATCCTAGCGGCACTATTCCGTATGTGCTGTAGTTTCTGGATGCTCTTGCTAGGGATCCCGATGAGAAGAGAGTTGCAGTAGTCCAGTCTGGAGGAGATTGGAAGGCTGTTCCATAACTGTAGGGCTTTGTAAGAGAAAGCTGCTGTAGCCAAAAAGTGATGGAAAGGCCAAAGTGTGGAGAAAGAAAGGATCTGCTCATGATCCAAAACATGCAAGCTCATGGGTCAAGTACGGTGGAGGTAGTGTCATGGCTTGGGCTTGCGTGGCTGCTTCTGGAACAGGTTCACTAATCTCATGATGGTAGCAGCAGAATGAATTCAGAAGTCTACAGAAACATTCTGTCTGCCAATTTACAGAGAAATACATGCAATCTAATTGGGAGGAACTTCACCATGCAGCAAGACAACGACCCAAACACAAAGAACTTCATCAGTGGGAAAAAAAGTGGAAGCTTTTAGATTGACCAAGTCAATCACCAGACCATAACCCAATTGAGCAGCATTTCACCTCCTGAAGAGGAGACTGAGGGGAGAAACCCCCCCCCAAAAAAAAACTGAAAGAAACTATGATACAAGCCTGGAAAAGCATCACAAAGGAAGAATGCTACAGTTTGGCGATGTCACAGGGTCACCGGCTTGATGCAGTTATTGCAAGCAAATATTAAGACTGTTCCAATATTTTTGCTCATCAAAAAAATTGCCATTCCAATACTTTCAGAGGGAACTGTTTGTACAATATGTCATGCAGAGCAAATACTCATTATTTTGTCCAGGTTTGGAAGGCCGAACTATAAGGGAAAATTTTGTGCGCCTGAAATGTCAGGGTAAGACAACGTGCTTGAAATTACACAAACTATGGCAGAAAATGTTTGCGTGCATCCATTAACCACTTAAAATCCTGGCCTCTGGTAATTATTTAGTTATTCACTTTGAAACATATTATTCAGTAACTGTTATGAATCAGTAAATTATGATGAAAGTAACAGGAAAAGTATGCAAGAGACAAAACAGGAATGCAAGCCTGGACCCGTTAGTGAGTCCTGGGAGAATAAGGGGTTAATATAGGCTTGTTAGAATGAATTAAAGTTCTATTCTTAGAAATAATCTGTGTCCAAAGACTTAGACAGAGACTTCATTCAAATGTTATTTATTATTGTCCAAACATAGACTAAACTATAGTTCAGTCCTGCAGTGGTCTCTAAAATGAAAAGTTAAAAATAGTTTAGATTAGGATTAGGGGAGGGGTTACAAGGGGTTACAAGGTGCTCCTGCTCTGCCACTGTCATGTCATTGGTCTGTTACCTATTGTGTTCACCTGTTTTGTATTAGTTTGTCTATTTACACCGTGTTGTGTCTCGGTTCCATGTGAAGTCTGTGCTTTATGTCTGTAAGTCCAAGTCTTAGATCTCAAACTCAGATCCATGTTCTTTGTTCCTGGTTTTGACCTTTGCCTGTTTGACTCAAAATACGGATTATCTTAGTTTGTTGCTGCCTTCTTGTGTATTGATCCCTGAAAATATTATAATGTGGCATTAATTATCCACATGTCATACTTCAGATTCTCTAGCGATATTAGTAAAATTGGCAAGAGCTGCAGTGACCTTGTTGGGGAAAATTGGCCACTAGAATGAAGGACACTAAAATGAATTTCTATCTGTTCCTCTCCTCAGTAAACTATAAAAGGTAATGTGAATCAGTGATATTAAATATGTATGGGCATACTCTAAGGGGATAAGCCGCCCTGTGGCCACCCATGCAAAAATGTCATTTCTGCAGCTAAGATAAGGAATTAGTCAATACAGACATCACTGTGGGGATCTGATAAGCCTTCATCACTTCATGGCACTTTTCAAACTTTCCTTTAATACTTTCTCTTTTTTTCCCCCGACACACTTCCTTCCTTTCTGTAATAACAGCCCTCATCTATTGACGAGCAGAAAATGAAGAAAATGAGCTTTAAAAAAGCAAGAGAAGGATCTTGTCCATAGAGCCGCACAGCTCTTTTTATGAAAAAAATATGGAAATTGGGATGTTTAATATCAGAAAGATGAATAGGCTTATAAGAAACTGGGGTGCTATAAAATGAACTCAAGTAAACTGAAAGTGATGGTGAGTTCCATGAGCTCTTAGTTGTGGACAGGTTAACGTTGATTTGATACAAATGCGAATGCAAACAGAGGGATAACGCTGGTCATATCATACCAACAACCTGTTATGACTGCGAGTTTGTTTAAAAATAATAATAATAATAATTAATTAATTAATTAATGAAATACACTCATGCAAAAAGTATGAAAAAATGTAATGTTCGCAGTTCGAGTGATGAGTAGGGGTTAGTGCATTTAGCGTTCTCTCTCTTAGAACCGGCCATGTTAGGATTCCTTTGTATGAAACCGTATCCGATCACCCTCATTCATCAGAAAGCCTACACAATTTGTATGGGGTTGTTTGCATTTTGACTGAAACCAGACTTCCTTTAATCACTGCATAGTATTTAAAACTATTTCATATCAAGTGTCTATTTCAACATGTGAATGTAATTAATGTAGTTTTCACAGCCATCTACAACAGATCCCACAATATGTCCTAGCCATATTTGGTGTTAAGATGGTTTTCCAGGAACCTGCCAAAAACTGATGTGTAAGCACAGATGGCCATTATGGCAACAAGTGACAACATCCACAGCATGAACAGAGTCCTGACAAGCAACAGCAATGATACAACCTGCTCCTATGCTAAACTCCTAGCAATATAATATGATAACTGGAAAAGGTTTTATTCTACTTCATACTTCATAGGAATGAAGTTGTAAAAAAAAAAGCTGTAAGCGCTATCCCTCACCCTCACCGTAACCTTAGCCATTTCTAACTTGTGAAATTGTAATCAGGACACAATTTTGAACATCATCTGAAAAAAAAAAAAAAAAAAATCTGTGCTTCAAGCTATACTGATTTAAAGCCAGCATTCCAATCACCGGTTCACTGAGATACTTTTCAATCTAAAACACCTGTACTGCTGATGATGATGAGTCTTTCTCTTCTTTTGCCCATGAGTACTTCCAGCAACTTCTCAGGGAACAGACTCATTAAAATGCATACAGACCTTCTACTAGAGAATGCTAATGTTGGATTGCAAATACTTTTACCATTTATGATGGAACCACAAAATCTGTAAAGAACAGATTGGAAAGTCAAAAAGCAGTTTTACAAGCTTTGCCTCTCTCTCTCTCTCTCTCACACACACACACACACACCTACACAAACACACACATTTTATGTCATATCGACAGTAACGCTTTAGTGTCCCACCTTCCTTTTTTTTGCTCTTCTTAAAAGTGCTGAAGCATGAGGGCCTCCATATTTCAAGTGTGGCCATGCATGACGGGCAAGATGTCAGCGCCTCGGCCTAGCTAATCTAGGGCTTCCTTTCTGTCACGAAGCCCTTCACCAGGCAGTAATTCCATAATAAACGTGTGAGCTGTTGCTTTAATGTGTGTAGAGCCCCAGAGGTGAAGAGGTTAGGGGCTTACAGATTATTGCAGGAGGGCAACTGGTGAAATTTGGCAACTGCAGAGAGGATCAGAGGAAGGATTCAGAAGGGATTTGAAACATAGGCTACACATTCGATTATTGTGCAAGACACTCGAGTTCTTCCACTCCAACGTTGGCAAGCCATGTCTTCATGGGGCTCGGCATTTTCATGCAGGCTTGGGCTCCTTAGTTCTAGTGAAGGGGAATTGTAATGCTACAGCACAGAAAGATATTCTAGACAATCATGTGCCTCCAACTTTGTGGCAAAGGTTTGTGGAAGGTCCACGTATGGGTGTGATGGTCACATGACCATATACTTTAGCCTTTATAGTGTATAATAAAGAAGAATTTATCTGGAGGCGATCAGGTGGTGATTGGGATGGGGGGGAAATTGGCAAATAGATATTCATTTATAGGCACATTGGCTATTTTATATTAACATGTACATGATCCTGGCAATTGTCTCCTTATAGGATAAGTCGAGTAACCAAAACACTTGGCACTTGGTAGATGTACATTGCCTATATGTAATACTATAAGTAGTAAACAAACATTGTGAATAGGAAGCCATTTAGAATTCGGGCTGTTTTGAAGATGGCGGATTTGAAATGTATTACAGGTAAGCTAAATATTCATCAAAAAAATCACTGTGAATAAACTGTACATTTGGAAGAAAAAGCTTTGGCATACATTCTCTACATTACTGTACAGACAACTGTTTCCAAGCAGAAATTTTAATGAGGACGATTCTGTTACCAGTATTACTAGCTCCATTCATACATTACAGGTTGATTCATATGGTGCTTGGGCTAGAAGGTACCCAAGTTCTAAGGGTACGTAGTTATATGGAGTTATATGGCTCGTGGAGCTTAGTTTAGTTTACTAAAACGAGCTGCGCCATGTGGTGGAAAAGCGCTACTTATGTAAAGATTATATCAGGAAAGTGTTACTGTGTAGGGAAAGGTGGTAATATAGGTGTTATTATGGCGACAGGAAAGACAGGCTAAGTATATGTATGTAGCAGCCTTTGCTCAGGTTTTATGAGCACACATAACAACTGTGTTTTCTTAACCCAAAGTTCTCTGACTTCAGATACATTGCAATGATTCACACAGCCACTGTGAGATATTCAAACGGAGAGATTGAGAAAAGAAGAATTGTTTGGAAATTAAATACGTTGCATCAAACCTTTTCAAATAAACTCGTTTTCGTGCTAGCTTTGACAGTCATTTATTCCATTTCTATCTCATTTCACATCATTTTTGGGTTTTAAGGTCAATGCCTTCTACTTGACATCAAGGTTTGCTTTACTTGCTAATGCTAATGTGGCAAACAATGATGCGCGCTACTGAGGAGCTGTTAAGTTGCAGACCTTTATTAGTGAAGCTACCATTTTAAGTACGTTAAGTTAATTAAGCCCCCGGGCTTGTGTAGCATTTTAGTGAAATTAGATCCAAGATCTTAACAGCCTACGGTCATTAATAGCCCCTGGTGCATGAGATGTTTGTGTAGACATTTATGAGTGGACAGAAATATCCCATCCATCTCATTTTAACACTCCAAAATTAGAAAACTAAGCATCCATATGAAAGTGGGCATAAATAATAAAGTCAAACGACCCAGTCTTTAGTCATTGTTAGCATGTGTAGCTTGAACATATGTACATATTAGCATCTGGCCTGACAATGAGTGCTTGACACTTCCTGTTGGCTTTCCTCCAGTTCACACTCCTTCAGTCTCTTCTTCGTTATCTTGCATTCCCAAGCTCATCAGACTTCACAAGTGAACACTCAACCATGCCATTCTTCACATACATAACCCCGGTGTGGCTGAGTAGCTTCGATTATATGGTCTGGTCGAGCATATTCTCAGAAGCCAGACGTCTAGCCCATGGTTCTTGTTTACTAATTGTAGACAAGAACTGCCTACTTTTACAGGAAGAGGCCATTTGACTGACATTGCAGACAACCCTGCACAGAGATTTTACCGTAGCTTGTAGGCGAAGATATACAATAATCTTGTTTACTCACTAGCTCTGGACCAAATATTAGATCCTGTGAACTTTTATCAGTCCGGTGAGTAGTATATCTTGCTCTGAAAAGCTCATTGCGTCATGGTGTTCAGAGGTTTTGCTTCCCGGGGCAAAATAACCAATCAGACTCCAACATTCAAGATTCTCAAGTTTATAAGAGTTTATAAAAAAAAAAAGTACTAATAGGGCGTCTGAGGCTGAGACTGGTCCGGATACAAATTGCATTAGCAGTAGCCATCCTTTTTTTTTTTTCTTTTTTTTTTTACCCTAACTACAGAACACTATGCTACTATGCTAACCAGGTATACAGGGAAAGGAGGTTCGTCTTATGTGGGAGCTGTCTCCACATCCTGCGACTAAGTGAAGCATGGAGGCTTCATTAACAGTGGTACATTAACTATACTTCCTCAAGAAAGTCCTCTTAAGAGAGAGAGAGGGATATGGGTGCTAAAGGCTGCAGGTCAGCATGCTATAAAAGTCATTGCTTTTCATGGCCTTGCCTGCATGGGAGACCTCCCACTCCACCTCAGGCCATTAACTCCTCTTTATAGGCCATGGTGAGGCTGCTAAATCGGGCCCCCATAATCCTCCCTGCCACCTTCACCTGCCCTTCTAACACCAACAGGGAGAGAAGATGGCAACTAACAGCTAATGTGCCAACCTGTTAGCTTAAAGAGATGTCCAGGGCTGAGTTATTCTCAAGCTTGTGGAAATGGTTGACCGCTCGGGTCGTTTAATGTCGGGGGAAGCATGATGAAATAGTGGTTAATACTAATTCCACAAGTACAACAGACTTTAACTTTAAGTAAAGAATATTTTCCTACACCCAGCTCATTTTATGGCCCAGGTCTCGTACATACGCTGGTGCCCTGTTATGCCCTTCATACAGCCATTTTGCCATAAAAGCCAAAGCCGATTGGAAAAATAATTGTCATGGTTCAATGGCATTGGACAAAAAAAGAGTTATTTTTTTTTGGCTACATTATCAATTCCAGTGTTTTTCCTATTTCTTGTGACAGCACACATAGTTGTAGAGAAGACAACAAAATATGACAGGTCCTTTTTGATTTATGATCTTGTTCCATAAAATGTGGATGCAGCAATATTTAATGTCTAGGCAACGACGACTTGCAGTACTGGGTCAGTTCTTTGGATTGTAATCTGACAGGTATTTGAAATGAAACTCGGGTATTACAAAACAGTAAGAGCTAGACGTTAATTTGAGGCTATTAGCGTAATAAGCATTCCCTGACTGGCGAAGAAAAATATTCAGGGATCTCAGCCTGCTGTTGGCCCGTATTCCACTGTCAATCATCCTCTCACTGTCACTCCACACACACACACACACACACACACAGTTCTCATGATCTCGACTGAACTGTTTGTACCTGCTAGAGTCTAATTCAGAAAGTCAGGCAAGGAGGATGACTAACTTCCACTACATCACAACCGATGACTGTTTGCCTATTTTTTTTTTTACATTTGGCTTCTAATCCAGAGGGGAACTTTCTAATTTTAAATGTCATTACTATCTTTTGTCTAAATCTGCAACAATCTGGACTTTATAACGTTAGAGTAACACACAAAGTAAAGAACATCTTTCCACACCCACATGCTCATCTTCTGGCACAGGTTGCCCTAAATAGCCTTCCAATTTATTTTTTTTTTTTGGAAAAATACTCTTCTAATGGCTAACATAATCTCATTATTTTAGCCAGGGAGCTGTCTCGCATATACACCGGTGCCCCACTGTGCACCTCATACAGCCATTTTGCCATCAGTGTCAGAGCCGATGGGAAAAATAATTGTCTCAGAGACGGGGCCGGCCATGTGAGAGGTGGCACAGCTTTCGAGGTGCCACAGCTCCCTCTGCAGGATCATTATAGCATTAAAATATCCACGCCCGAAGTTGAGGATAAAAAGCATCCTCTCTCAGTAGGCAAATAATGTTCTTTTCATTTAGGCACTGTTTTACTTTTTATTATTTTACTTTAAATATCTAAATATCTCATTCAGGCAGATGGTCGGTTTTGGTTTTATTGCAGTATACTGAAGTAGAAGTATTCAATACGCAATATCGTAGCTTATCCTCATGGAAAGAAACAAGAAATGCCTGTATGAAACATGAAAGAGATGAACGTCATGCGACACTTCTAAATATTTCATTTTTACCAAGATGATTCCTTTCTAACATTTGAATACGGAATTACCTGCATATGACCAATATAATATAAAGTTATTAAAAATAATAATAAGTAAAAAAAAAAAAAAAGCAGGGGTTTTAGGTTTATTGGAGAAACTGACCCAAGAACACAGTTTCACTTGGATGCAAATAGAACATCAGGGTTAAAAAATTATATTTTATTGTCAATAAAGCACCTAAAAATAATGTTCCATTTTAATCTGTCTTGAGAGAAATACTTCTTGCTTGACAGCTGTAATCTCAGTTTATAAGCTGGACCTGAGAAATATTTAATTTTTGAGCAGACATGATAGTGTTTTCTACCTTTCTCTACATTCTGTGGGAGAGTGTAAGTGCTTTTCCAGCCTGCTGAGCCTGCCAAGCCACTGCTGTCACGCTGAAGCCTGTTGTTTCAGCTCAGCCAGCAGTCGTCTTTCAGAAGGAACAATGGCACGAGCCAATTGCCTGTGCACAGAGTCTGTTTGAAAGCTCTTTCACATGGCCGAATTTTAAGGCAGCATTTCAAATCAGCGCCAAATACTGAATCTGTGCACTTTCAGAGTGCCAAGCAACCAATTAGAGTGTAATTATACGAGGACTTTGGTCATTGTAAGACAGGCTTCACCAAGCTGTTCCCTGTAGGACATCACTAGATGTATTGCCTGTCTTGCAAGAATTCTTCGACGCTATATCACTTACAGATTACTTTGTGGCTAGCAATTAGACTGAGCTGATGAGATTATTAGTTATTAGCTAATAAACTGGCAGCTTTGTGTATATATGTGTGGAATATGCAGTTAATCAAGTCGCCAATACATTAGATATGGAATAAATATGAACTGGTAACCTCAGTGCTATAGTCTGCTATAGTCTAGTTGTTTTGTTTTTTTTACATTCTCATTAAACGCCTCTGTGGTAGAATAATTCCGTTTGGGCAAAAACCACTACCAGCTTTTAGTTTAAATGGGAATGTTGTAGATTAATATTTTTCTCAAACCTACACTACTGCAGAGGTGAACAGGAACATAACATATGATGGAGACCACGATAACCTTTGGGTGATTTATATATATATGGGAATTATAAACTTCGAGAAGACCATTTTGTGATTTTAAGATATTGAACCAAACATAAAATATAAACACACAATATTTTGATGTAAAACCTCAGACATACTCAATGCCATGCAAATTACATTATTACGTATGTCTCATCCACAATTCTTCATGCTCATACTGAATATTCAGCATTCTGTTCACAAATGTAGTACTGCTTGCATTTTACCCGTAGTCTCAAATCCCAACATCTGGTGTCACCTGGAAGTAAATGGGTTCCATTTTGAGTCTCCAGGTTTCATCCTCATGTTGTCTTTTCCTTCTGACTGTTGCCTCTGATTTGCTCATTAGGGATCTAAATCTATATCCAGGTTTCTGTAAAGCTGCTTTGTGACCATGCCTATTGTTAAAAAAAACACTATACAGATAAAACTGAATTCAATTCATTTAAATATATAAAACACTAGCATGAACTTTTTTCCTCTCAGGGCTCTAGGCATTTAGATGATAGCGTTATAGCTTAAAATCTAACATGCATGTGACCTCACACTTGTTAAATATTGGCACTCTCCACTTTACACAGGTGGCTTACAAATATTAAGCCATGTCTGACAGAACTAGACAACCGGTGTCAATTTAACTGTGATAATGGCAGAAAATGTACGGGCTATATAGTGAGTATTTATAAAGCATTCATTTTTCATGTATACATTGATCATTTTCACCTAAACCTTCAGTACACTGATAATTAACACTCAATGTACATACAGAACTATTTAACCTAGAGTTGATATGTCCTTGTGTCACCAGTGTCATTTTTTCACGTTAAAATCACCTCCAGTACCTCGCACTCTGGTTTTTTTTGACCGTGTAGTGAACTCAGTCTTATACAGTCTATTTCCATTCTCAACATGTACAGTGCGAAGTGCAGCACTAAGCTCAAAGATGCCAGCCATGACCCGGACTGAAGTTATAGAATCAAGAAAACAAACAACATAAAGATCATAAATTATAAATCATTACGCTTTACTAAAACTCGACACTGTGCCTGCATTTCGCTAACCTATCTTAAGCAATATATTAATGTTAATATGGATAATGGATCAATTATGTAAACTACTGGGGTTTGTGATTGCTGTTTGCTTTATTACTTAAAAAAAAAAAAATCTTTAAAATGACAATTATCAAATGGCCAATCGGTAAATAGCACAAATTTATTGAGAGAGGTCAGAGCAAAATGGCCAGATTGGTTCGAGTTGCCAGGCAGGATATAGTAACTCAAATAATCACTCTTTACAGCTGTGGTGAGCAAAAAAGCACCTCAGTACGCACAAAACATTGAACCCTGAAGTGGAGGGACAGCAGAAGACCACACTGGGCTCCACTATAAATATACTTATTTTAACAATGAAGAGTGGATGCCTCAAAAAAAAAAAAAAAAAAGGGTAGATGTGGTGAGCAAATGATTGATTTCACGTGCTTGACAGGGCTCACATGTCACAGCATGCCAGGGGATTGCAACAGGACTCACTGATGACAGACATGTTTAAATGCTACAGCCAGCACTCACATGCTAAATGTACCCCACACCTCTATCTATCTGTAGAGAGTATTGTGTAACTGCAGGGTCTAAACTGCAGTTATATGTCAGTTTTGCTCGTTGCTAGCAGGTCCTGCCTATTTATGAATACAGTTACAGCTGAAAGCAGATGGAGGAGATTTTTTTTTTTCCTTGAAGAAGCAATTTTTGTCTAAAAATGAAAATCGAAAAGGCCAGCGACCTCAGTACTTCCCTCGAGCTGTTCTAGTCATGATACAATGCAAAGTGCCCCCATTAATAATAAATAATAGCCAAACCCATTTTAGTAGTCCTTGCATCATGTAAAATGACTTCGCTGCATCTTCATGGCCTCTCCTTCCCCAATGATTACGCTGAAGTATTGAACGCTGCTTGGAAACTAACTATAAATGGGTTCATTCTTGACCTTCTTCTCACTCTCTTCTTCTTCTTTCTCTCCCAACCCTCTCTCCTTCCTTCGCCTCAGCAGGCTCACTTCTTTTTCCATCTGCCTTGTGTCACGGGCTGATCAATGAGAGGGCACAGTGCAGGTCTCTGCCTGACAGGACCGTGTTTCATTTTCCCTTCTCATCTCCTATACAGTGGTGCTCCTTTCATTTCTCTCTCTTCTCTTTCTCTCCATCTCTGGTCACGGATGGCACTTACAGGCGTGTCCCAGCAGAGTCTAGATGGATGACAATTTGTCAGAATTCTCCTCACAAAGCCTTCGATGTTGCCTCTGTCTGCTGTTACCGATCCTGATTGTGGCTTAGAATGATGCATGAGATCTTCAGATGGTATAAATGTTTAAGCATTCGCAAACAGGCAATACCCACAGAGCTGCTGCAGAAAAGCCATAGTGGTGATTTAAGAAAGTGTTGTTTGTTTGGACCAAATTTTGCAGTAGCTGGAGGGAGAATAATAAGATTCAAGTACAGTAGGAACCACAGCTACTAATCTTGAGTAATAAGATATGCTGAAAAGAGATACAGAATTTACAGGATGTTTGGTAGCACTTGACTTCAATGCTACTGAATGCTGTAGACATACCTTTAGAAGGGTTTATCTCAGTAGGCATCAGCTGATATAAAGATCTCATTGGACAGCTTTAATGTCAGGTTCATATAACACCTGAGTCACGTGACACAGATTTGTGTTGTAGACTGACTTGATAAGGTGATAAGGGTGACATACTACAGTGAAGTGAAGCGGAACAATGAAGGTGAGCATTAGCAAAAGATGCTCTGAAGAGTATTCTGAGTTCGATACATGAGGTAACATCAGCATAAAGGCATGTCAATAATTACAGTGTGACAACAGAGTAATAATCATGAGTTATGTGAATTTGCTCTAACCGTAAATTACCATGAGTTTGGTCTTAATGTTTCACATGTTATGTCACAAATATTTTTTAATCGGTTTATTATTCAACTCAGATTATACAGAGTGTCTGTCAGTCCTTGTGTAGGTTTGACTCAGGTGTTCTTTCAGCTCGACAGCAAAAGCAGTCTTTAGCACTTTTATGTTAGTTTTCATTAAAGAATTACGTATGTGTCATGGAGAATATCTTCATGAATCTTAAAGGCAACTTTTAGAAAAGATTGGTAGTATTGGCAAGATACAAGTGAATGGCAGACATAGAATTAACAACTAGGTGTGTGTGTGTGTGTGTGTGTGTGTGTGTGTGTATGTGTGTAGGCGCTTGAATTTTCCAAGAGTTTCTACATTACGATTGATGAGAAACAAAAAAATGGCCAGAGTTCAGCTTGTGCACCACACACATCCTTCTGATATTGGATAATATGAAAAAATGTGATTAAATAGCCTTTGAACTGACATTAGAAATGCACCCCATGCCAGCTGGAAAATCTGTAATCACAGTCAGAAATTGTTTTCACAAGACAAAAATAACGAGATCATAAACACTGCGCCGAAATTAATGAGAAATTTGCCACTCTTACTCCGACATCATAGAAAATTAACTTCATCTAAACATGGCCCAGGGCAAAATAATATCAATTTTCATTGCATTTATTTTTCATTGTTTTGTGCGGTTATTCTGATCATGAAGTTAATTGGGTATAAAAAACATCCAAATCTTTGTTCTTGAAGCCTGTAGTCCAAAGAATATTAATTAGATAATTGGAGCTGGAGGGGAACGTGACACACATTAGTCCTTCTCTGTTTTAGATGATGCCTGACAGCCATTTATTTTCAGTTATTAAAAAGGTTTATCATAAAAGATCTTATTAATAAAGTGTAACTTTATTATTATGATTAAATCTAATAAATTCAGTATATATACTGACGTTAGCAGCAGATCCTTTAAGTCCTGTAAATTGCGAGGTTGGGCCTCTATGGATTGGACTTGTTTATCCAGCACGTCCCACAGACGCTCGATCAGAGTGAGATCTGGGGAATCTGGAGGCCAAATCAACACCTTGAACTTTTTATTGTGTTCCTCAAACCATTCCTGAACAATTTTTTGCAGTGTGGCAAGGCACATTATCCTGCTGAAAGAGGCCACTGCCATTAGGGAATACTGTTGCCATGAAGGTGTGTACTTGGTCTGTAACAGTGTTTAGGTAGGTGGTACGTGTCAAAGTAACAACTACATGAATGCCAGGTCCCAAAGTTTCCCAGCAGAACATCGCCCAGAGCATCATTGTATGTGCTTTCGGCGGTATTACAGGGGTCAGCGTGGGCGCTCTGACCAGTCTGCAGCTGCGCAGCCCCATACACAGCAAGCTGCGATGCACTGTGTGTCCTGACACCTTTCTATCAGAGCCAGCATTAACTTTTTCAGCAATTTGTGCTACAGTAGCTCTTCTGTGGAATCAGACCAGATGGGCTAGCCTTCGCTCCCCACGCACATCAATGAGCTTTGTGCGCCCATGACCCTGTCACTGGTTCATCAGTAGTTCTTCCTTGGAGCACTTTTGGTAGGTACTAACCACTGCATACCAGGAACACCCCACAGGACCTGCTGTTTTGGAGATGCTCTGACTTAGTCGTCTAGACATAACAATTTGGCCCTTGTCAAAGTCTCTCTAATCCTTACGCTTGCCCATTTTTCTTGCTTCCAACACATCATCTTCAAGAACCGACTGTTCACTTGCTGCCTAATATAAAATATATCCCACCCCTTGACACGAGCCATTGTAATGAGATAATCCATATTATTCACGTCACCTGTCAGTACACACACACACACATAGAGAGAGAGAGAGAGAGAGAGAGAGATGCCAGTTTATTAGGTATGTTGGTGTATTAACTAACTGCTGTACTCTAAACTGGAAACTTAGAGTAAAATAAAAGTAGAACATGCTTTGTTTAAATGTGTTGCAATATGAAACATGTTCTTAAACAATGAAATATTAAGAGAGCGATAGGAAGGAAAGGGAACGTTACCCAGACTAGTCATGTTAATTCATGCAAAATGTGTAGAAATTGTAGTAAATAAATAAATAAATAAATAAATAAATAAATAAATAAATCAGAGCAATTCCATTGGATTTCATATGAAGAGAAATGCCCTGATTGCGAAGACTGCCCCCACCATATCCTTAACCACTTATAACATTTAATATGGGTTGTTTTGTGCAGCTAGTTATCATAAGTCATCCTTGTTTGTGTGTAGTTATTTGAGGACACACGTAGACATCCAGGTCTACAAACGCAGTAAAATAAACCAAATAGCATATGCCTGTTTATCATTATTTCACAACTAAAATTCTATTTGTTCTTAATACCATTAAATGGAATTCAAACACTTCCAGCAATAGCACAGAACCTGCCAGTGTTAATTATGTTGCTAGCTGTGTGATGATTTTTTTTTTAAATTCAAGACAAGAATAAAGCTGAAGCCTGAACTGGAGACACCAACCTGTGACATTAGTGTCCCTGACCTATTTATTCGGAAGAGACAGACAGGCTCATTGTCATACATATAGATGATAAGCAGCTCGTTAGGACCAGAGAGATGCCATTACCTATTTTAAATCAGGCTTACGGAAGAGCTACAGTTCTACTCTAAAGTTCATATTTGCATGGTGGCCCAGTGGGGCATAGATATTATCTACTGGTTTGTGGGGGAGAAGGAGAGAAGCACAAATAAAAGCCTGAATAAGGGGTTGAGATGGACCAGGTAGTTCTCTTTGGGGGATCTGTTCTTTGTTGAATATTTGGGTCTACTGCTAAATCTGTGGATTCTAGTTGTCCAAGAATGAATGAATGAATGAATTAATGAAAATACACTGTGGGAATAAACAATGTCAAGTCATTACCTTATTTAATTACATTACTCAGTGTAATTTTTACTTATTCTCATTAAGGTATTCATTTCATAATGGGGTATTTCCAAACATGGACATGTCCCAGTGGCTCTTTATTTAGTTATTACCGGGCCAAAAGCCATTCTCTTTTTTCCCCCCAGTGGGAAAGACCTTGCAGTCAGGACATATGACTTTTTTGTCTGAATGGACAGCAAAAGAAGCAGAAATGTACAGGATACCTGAGGAATCTGACTTGGAAAATCACCACAAAGACATTCGACATTTATATTTAGAACTGTAGAACCTTGTGTGTGTGAAGGTGGGTGGGAAGGAGGACTCGGGAGACAGGCCAGACTTTGACAGAGCTTTGGGCTTGCTTCATTTTTTCCCACTAGCAGTTTACAGAGTGCTTTCAACACTCACCAGAAAAGCCCAAATAAAACACCATCCCAATATTCTGGGGCTTTCATCTCGCTCAAGTTCATCAACACTTTCCAAGCTCATTCTCCAGCATATGTGGGTGTGAGTGTGCTATGTGCGGCCTCTGTCAGCTCTGTCCACCTCTCTCTGGTTCATAGCATTCTCTTTTTTTTCCCCTGAAAGGACAAACACAGACATATGTAAACTCACTGTGATCACACACAGGTGAGATTCATCATACGTTATCTGCCAGTACAACCCACCTCCTCCCTGGCCTCAGCTGGCGCTCGGCATACCCCATACCACATACCCAACCCCCACCCCATCCCCTGCTGCCACCCGCCCACACACAACCTCTGGTTCCAGCTCCTCTCTCTCTAGAACCGCCATTGCCAGAGCCACAGGAACCACCTCTCCCCATGGTTTAAGGAGATTGAGGTGGTATATCTGCAGTGCATCGCCTCTATCCATTTGCCTAACCTCATAGTCAACTTCCCCTACTCACCGTGTAAACTCAAAGGGCATTGTGAGTAATTTAGAGGTCAATGTGGGAAGTAATACAAGCACTTTATCTCCTGGTGAGAATTCCCGTAGCTGAGCTCCCCTGTTATATCCCCTAAATGCCCAGCCATGAGATTATAATAAGCTGCATAGAACAGCATTTCCTTATGAACCCTTGATGGTTTACTCTCATCCGCTGAGCTGGCGATTTCTCTTTCCTCCTACGGCACCCTGCAGGTCTTCTTCGGGTGGTGCGGAGGGTTGAGTAGATGGTTGAGGGACAGACCAGAGCAGATCACCTGTCCGCCCTCTGGAGCTGGGGTGCCACATGGATAGGGAGGAGGTCCAGGCATCTGCAAATACAAAGACAAACTCACCACAGCGTCAAAGTCATTTCTTTCTGATTTATAACAAATGCTTGTCTTTTTCTTTCTTCCTTCACTGATGTCCTGCCTACATTTTGTTTCCCCTCTCTCATTATTTAAAATCTCCCTGGTTAACTCGACCTCTAGTATTCTTCTCTTCTAAAACTTTCCTGCACTCTTCTGGTTTAGCCACATTTAGGGTGCCATTCTCTGGAAATTTCCCTTTAGAATGTTTACACCACAATCTACCCTGATTATGATCTATACCACCCCAGACCTTCTCCAGAAGATCCCATTTAAATTTAGAACTCCTAATAGATAAAGAGAGAATAAAGTGTTTTTTAAAGGGGGAAAAATGCAGCACAAATCAACAATGCCACAGAAAATGGAAAGGAAAAGAAGGAAAGAAAAAAGATTTCTCAGTTCTGTGCATGTTCACTCATTAGAACTCTGCATGTCTACTAGGAGGGTTGCAGTTAAATACTCAGTACACATTCTTGATGTTTAAAACTCTATACCACTTAACAGTAAACAGTAAACCCTTGACCCTCTTCGAAATATTCTACTTGAGCAAACCAAGGAATGGTTTCACTTACTAAAGTTATGGCACCGTCACTCAGTGGGGTATCTGCTGACGTTCAGGAGAGTGACTCAGTTGCTGAGAAAAGTCTCACTCATTTCCGATTTGGTTGCTATGGTGGAATTGTGGTGGAAATTCACCTGTAAAATTCAAACCCACTACCAACACTTGAATATGGTCAAGTAAATATTTTATTCAGCCAACAATTGGTCACCAGCCCAGGTGCCACTCTTACCTTACCAAGTGTACCTTACCTATGAGGGTTGAAAACTGGAGTATATATGGCTACATTCATCAATTTTTCATTGATTTATTATTCTTATACGTTTAGTAAAGGACAAAGAAATCAACATCCTGTTGGATGACAGAATACACCGATTATCATAGTTTTATGTAACTGCCACCTCTTATCTTCCTCGTTATCAGCATCTTCAATATCATCTTCTTGCCATCACATATCTCCATCTTATCTCATCCACTATTCTTGGTATATATGTTCTCATAGTCATAAAATTGCATACCAGCACAGATTCTCCAAACAGGGAAGTAAACCTAATATCAGTCGATACTTTCTTCCAAAAATATACGGCAACTTGAGATCATAAATCTCATTACCCTATTTCATATTGCAATCTGATCTTTCTCAGATTTAAGATGCTATGTCCACAGAACAGTTAGAATGTTAGTAATCTCTAGTAAGGAGTCCCTTTGTTTTCCAAACTAATTTGCATATAGTTTCCTTCCCCCAACACTGTGCCATAACGCACCCACTAGTCATGGACGTATTTCCATATATATCCATAATCATCATGTGTCAGCGTTCATTACCTCTTGACAGCATCAAAAAGGTTCATTCCTTTTTGTACATTAACAATTAATCTGGGACTGGGATTTGAAAACACAATTTTAAAAGCCAATCCCGAACCAAAAACCTGCTAAATAACAGTATTTTATTTTGTCTGGTCTCATGTCTTGTAGGAAATGCTGCCATAAAACTAACTTGCACTTGCATTACAAATTTAGAACTTGGTTGCTCTTTTCCCCCCTTTTACTTTTTTCCCCCCATGTACTCAGAAAAAGGCATGCCAAGGCGAATGTTTCATCGAACCTCTATCCTTTCTTTCTCGAGCCGGGCCTGCTGTTACACTCAAGGCTAATGTGATTGTGCTTTAGATAACAGCAGTATTGACAGATGGTTCATTAGGAAACAGGATTTTGGCACTACAGTTGCATGCCGAAGCCTTGAAACTTGTTTACTGCAATAAAGAATCTTTGGAAAGACAAGCTTTAGTAATGCAGCCCCACTTCCTGTCTCACTGACTAGGCTTGTTGCCATGGAGACAAGTATCTGGGGGTGAAAGGTTGCTGAAGAAAATGATGACTGCACAATGAAAGCCCTGGAAGTGCCATCAACACACTGGTAAGTACAAATGAGTTGCTACTCATGAACACTGCATAAATCTGTTATATACTGAGTGGTCTGTTTATTATTTAATACAGAGCTGCAACTAATGGTGTGGAAACTTAGTGTATACATACAGTATTGTGCAAAAGTCTTAGGCACATGCAAAGAAATGCTGTAAAGTATAGACGACTTCAAAAATAATGAAATCTTTCTACAACTACAACATGCAGTAAACAGTAATAAACTAAACAAACTCAATATATGGTGTGATGACTGTTTTTTTTTTCTTAAATACTATTCCTGGGTACAATTTGTGCAATTGCAGTTATATATATATATATATGGTGAGAGTTCATTATGTAGTTATGTACCTGTGAACTTGCTGCTACACTTCTTATACTCATTACGCCTTTTAATCTCGTAAACCTACCATAAATGTTACTTTATAGGCTTATTCAAGCGAATTATAGGCATATAGGGCTGTATGCAGAGTTGAGTTAAGCACGCCTAGTGAGGATTTAATTCCAAAATTGTGCACATTGGTTTTAGACATAACAATAGGCATAAGCGCTATTCAGAAGTTCTTTATGTCTGTTGTGTTTTATGCTCTAAATACACACCAAAAAACTATGGAATGACACTTGAGGCTAATATTAAATATTAAACATAAACATGACAATTAATTAATAGTGTCATCCCTGTAAAGTAAAAGAAAAGGGTCTTTTCTCACATGGACGGCATCTTATTCTGAGCCGTTTCTTGTGATTATTATGGCGGATGACTGCTCGGTCAGATTATCCTTCAAACTGTGGGCATATTTTCTTTACAGGAGAGCACATCTGAAAATTTGATTTGATTGACAACTCAAAATAGAAAATTAAAGGATAAAATATATTATATCCTGTACACATTATGATTTCTGTACCTCGATGTAGCATCTCATGGCTTGCAAGGTGTACACAGGAATGAGTAACTGTCAGAGTACAATATGAAAAAAAAAAAGTTAGATACAAAATAAAAGGATGCATTGGATCAAGTGCTATTTTATAAGCTGTCAAATAATGTTGGTGGGAGCCATACTGTTAAATTGAACCAAATTTTCAGTGATTAATGTGATGACTACAATTAGGACTATTTATGCAGCAATATATAGGCAATATACTGTAATAGATTTTTTTAATTCAATGATTGCCATCTTGTCATTCATACAGTATATCACATATTTGTTCTGTATCTTTACTTTTTAAATTGTCTTTTCATATCATATTACATTTGAGAGCAAAGAAATAAATGCTACTTCCTTCTTCGGTCCACATTTTCTATCCTTGATTTACTTTTTTTTTTTTTTTTTTCATTAAAATGCTTGTATTTAATGGTGGTGGTCTGTTGAAAAACCCTGTCTCGGACACTGCTACTCAAATAAATCCTTGGAGGTGTGAACTACGCAGATAGTGTTCTGTAATCTGAAAATCAAACTAAGAAAGTGCATAACCAGATTCTGAATATGTGCAACTTTCCCAGCATAAAACCTTTGGACTTAAGTTTTCAAATTCAGTCGCTAACTCTGAATTCAATACTTACTGACCATTTGCAATGTAGAACATTTTCTACTTTACACAGTTGCTCAGCCACCTCTTCCAAATCCATCAGTGTAAAGAGAGCAGATATTACTAGGGTGGTGTACATTCTCCAGCATAGTGGTAACACAGAGATGATCGTGTGTATGGTGCCGTTCTTAGTGTACTACATTTACTTCACACAGAAGACACAATCATGACAAATATTTCTTAAACTCCACCAGTGTGCTTACTGAGAGAAAGCAGAAGGCACAATAACGCACAATATCCTAAGCCAAAAACAGATGATGACAATTAACACTGTGTGTACAAGGCGGGCATGTGCCACCATTTGAATGTAGTCTTGTGTACAAACAGGATATTCAGACAGCTTCCAGTGTCATACGAAGACTATGCTTGTATCACTATAAAGTAGTGTGCTCTTTAATTAATAAGTATCAACTGAATAAAAAAAAAAAATCTTTCGGTTTATTTACGCTGCCAAATCACCACCAAGTTCCAGAAAGGCTCAGCTGAACGTAATTTGAAAGGCAAACATTTAGAAAAGGAAAGATCCACATTCCCACCATTTCTGCCATTACAGGAAGAGATGGGACATCCCTTCGTCTGCCGTCCCTTCTAACGCCTGCCAAGCATTGCCCAATCACATTACAGCCTTATTGATGTCAGCTATTACCCACAATGCCCGCTGTCTCCGCACCCCAGTGCAGATAAAAAAAAAGTAGAGAGAGAGAGGGAGAGAGGGAGAGAGAGAGAATAGACAGAATGGGGAGGCAATAAAGCCCACTTATGAAGACGTATGCTCACAATTTCAATAATTTTATATTCCCGCCATTTGAGGAGCTAATGATAAAAGGGTTCTCTCCGTAAGTGCGGCTAACCTAATTTCGGGCCTCAAAAATGTATTGGAAGCTCGGGCCAGCGGTCGGGCCTCTTCTTAATGCCACACTTATGGATTGCTCTTGCCTGCAGCTCAGAGTAAAATCCGGGATGCCTTAAAAGCCTTCTTCTCTGATCTTTAGATTATGCTAAGTAATACTGTGGCAATGGATTTCACTGCCCGTTAAGGCAAACGTGAGGGAGGTGATTCACTCAGTCGTGTAGTGCCTGAGGATTTTTTTTTTTTTTTTTTGTATATTATGAATCTGATGTTTCATCAGCCCTAATGGAGCATTATGCTAATTGCTCAGGAAGAGTACAGGAAGCACACTGATCTCGGATTAGTTTTTGCATTTCATGTAATCAATATGTTTATGCAGATGGAGGCTGATGCAAATCAGTGTGCTAACGTGACATACGAGAACCAGAATTCTTGAGCATCACCTACACAGACAGCATTGCAGGTTAAAGTTTGCTTATTTGGGAATAATGTGAAATTTCCCACATATCAGCCTTGCATCCCTTTTTTTGTGGGAAATCACAATCATTACAATCTGCATGGGTATTCATAATGAGGAATTCATCTCCATGTAAATTAATAAATGCTGGGTAGTAAGTAAGGAATAAAACATGGCAGGGCGTGAAGTTTCTTATTCTTATACTACAGCAATTCGCCAACGATTACAATTCTTAATCTATTAACGAACAGCACGTCATGCTTTTTATCCATTTATAGTTACAGTTAATGTTGTGTAATGTCCACAAGACAAGTCAGTTCCTGTTCTTACTTACATTGTAGCAGCTATAAACAGCCTCCTCTCTCTCTCTCTCTCTCTCTCTCTCTCCCGTAAGTTAATAAAAAAATAAATAAATATCAATAAACCCGTCTGATGAAATGAAATCTGTTTATTACTAGACTGTTATAAGCTGTTACTATAGGAACAATAATTGGAAACATATTAGAAGGATATATTTATTAATATAATATATCATTAATATGTGGTTTGAATTACTATCAGAGCTGCTGTTATGGAAAATTAATCAACACCTTCTGACCAATCAGATTCAAGATTTCACAGCACTGTAGTACAAAATGTAATAAATGTAATGACTGGCAAGTGTGTAATTTTTTTTTAAGCAGCCTTAGAGTCCTTTGGAAAACTTGCTCCAACTCCAGAGCTAGAGGCCCACAGCAGTGAGAGCTTTACCTTATTTACTTTATATAACACACCGATTCAACTCAACAATTAATTGCCAAGGCATTCGTGGGCCGAATGTGATGCCAGAAAAAAAAATTAAGGATAAATCTTCCCAGCGCCACAGCTCCTCGTGCACATAGTCGATAATCACATAAGAGGAGATGATACCACTAGACAATAGACAGTGTTCATTTGATTGCTTTCCAAAACCTCATATTAGTGACTTCTTAGATCTCCCAAAAAAAGAACTATATTTTATTTTAGTCCCTTTAATGACCTCATCCTGTGCTGCTTTCACAGCCCTCCACAGCATCTTCCTCTAGTTTCACCCACAGACAGCAGGATGTTAGTCACTGCCTCCTAAAGAGTCTGCTTTATAAATAGTCGAGCTGAATCATTGGCCTCAATAAACAGGCTCAACGACATTAGGCCAGGCGCAATCTATTTACCGGAACTTCTCAGCGATATATTGGCTCGCAGGAAATGGCAAATGATGAAATATGGTTAGGAAAGGCAAGCCCGAGTTTGTGAAACCCAGGTTGGAAATCCGTTGCCTAATGCGCCCATTAACCTGACGATACCCAACGTGATACTAGCAAGAATTATGCTCGAATTAGGGTGGCGAGAGCACAGTGATGAGCAGCGATTTAATATGATCATAGCCAAGGCGATAATATTATGTTTCAAATAAGGGCAAGGGAACCATCATCTATGTCGAATTGGAAAATGTGTTTATCAGAATGTAATGCGATTTGGTTTCCCTGCACCTGGTGCTAGCCTACTCAGCAATGCTAGCTCTGAATCAGGCTTCCCGAGTCAGTGTTTATGTGCAATTTCTTGATTCTAGGATCTGAGTAGTCATGTCAAGGCTTTCTAAGAAAAAATCATGTCCCATCGAACATCTTAAATGGTTTGTCTGTCTGTGAGAACCTTAAGATTACATACAGTGTATAGCCCTACAATTTTTGAGAACCCCTTTAGGAAGAATTTTTAAGCTATCCAGAGAAGCATGGTGGAAGCTTAAATGTGCAAGACTGAAAAACAAAAATATGAAGAAAAAAAAAAAACAAAAAAAAAAACGGCCCAACCAGAAACCATGCTAAACAAGATACATCACAAGTTCTGCAACTCTGCTTCCTAACTTTGCAGAAGCCATTATTCGGTCATTTACGGTTTTGTTTTTCACTCCGTGTGTTTGCTCAGTGTCGATCATGTAATATTCTGCCACGCTCCACGGCTACAGTGTCTCTCCTGATGCATGGCTGATCCGTAAACAAGCTCTAATTAGCAGGTGCTAATGAGAGTGAGAGAGACAATCAGAAGAGCGTCTGATGTCTCTGCAGTGCACCGCTGTTCCCTGCAAAGTCATTGGAGGTCATGGACACCCCGCCCCTTTCCCTTGAGTGACACTTTCTCAAGGTAAATTTGTGTTTGTCTTCCTTGCATCCTCTCTCTCTCTCTCTCTCTCTCTCTCTCTCTCTCTCTCTCTCTAAGGTGGTGCTTTGGCTCAGTGCATCATTCATTAGATTACAGCAAGCCATTAGTGTCTTTAGCCAGCTTGGGAACTCGCAAATTCACTGTGACTCCACGTTTGGCATATAAAGCAGACTAGAGCATCTTGCTAAATACTAATAATAGGAAGAGGTTCACGATTATACAAAACCTTAGACTATTAATGAGGCTTGCAAATAAATCTGTCCACTCCTGAGCTTATTCCAGCTTGACATTTAATTGCCACAGAGACCAAATTTGGTGTGCGGGTCAGGTTTTTGCAATCCTGGCCTCGCATAATTGTACCATTTCAGAGGATTGAGCTGAGCGGTGAGCCCTTTGCGGCATCTAATTTTATTTAGCTCACAGAAGACAAGAAAGGGAATGTGAAGACGGTGTGTGCCATAAATGAATTTAGAATAGAGTTCAGTGTAAATATTACAGTATTTTAGTTCAAAGGTGTGTGCGCGCACAAAATAAATAAATAAATAAATAAATAAAAATCTGATTTATGGAACAGGGATGCAGGAAGAAGCTGTTATCACCTGCACAGCCTTCATTAGTCTCAGTCGTGACTTTTCCAGTGTGCCCTCCTCCCAGCGTGCAGATATTGATGTTCCTCTGAGTTTATGCTTCATTTAACTTGTGTGCCTTAAGATGTAATTGATGATTCCTTTAAGGACTATATAAATGCTTGTAACAAATAATAGACCTATTGATTGATTCCTCAATTCACTATGTATAGATCCACACAGTAACTGAGGCGCTGTAGACACATAAATGTGGCTGTACTTAACAGCCTGACTGGATAATAAATATTATAAGTTTAGTTATAAAATGTTATAAGAGATGAATTCATCTTGATAATTGCCGTAGCCACACACACACACTTAAATAACTACAACATATAGTACATACAGTACTGCGCAAAAGCCTTAGGCACATGCAAAGCAATGCTGTAGAGCAAAGATGCCTTCAAAAATAATGAGATTAAATGTTTCTACATTTTAAAAAATACTATAAAGAGCAGGAAACAGTAAATAAATGAAACAAAGTCAATATTTGGTGTGACGATCCTTCGCTTTTAAAAAAAAATAATAGTCTCAGGTGCAGTGTGTTGCAGAAGCAGCCGCAGTTCTTCTGGAGACTTCAACTGTCGACTCGCTTCTTATTTCTGCAGCGAAACCCAGCAGCCTTCATTCTGTTTTTATCTGAAAAGTGTCTCTTATGGAATCTGCTGCTTTCTTTACTGACGTACAAACATTTTTTCTGTAACATTTAATTTTGTGCTGGAAAACTAATGTTTGGAAAATGGTTCTAAAAAGTTTTTATACTGAATCAATATACGGGAGACTTTATACTGGAGACTCCTTCCTTAAATGTTAAATAAACCTTTTCTTACAGAATCCTCACCATATCAATGATTAGACCTACCTAACTTTACGAAGCTGCTTCATCCAAACAAAACGTGTGTGTGATATGCAGACCAGATTTTGCAGATGAGTAAACGACTCCAAGAAGTTGTCTAAATTCCCTCTAGGGGCGCTAACATTCCTAAATGATCAGAAATGCTCATAACTTTTGAACCACTCAACATCAAGTCCTTCATTCTCTTGATTCCCTGGAAGGTGGAAGAGTTCGTCATGTAATGAATCTGTGATTTGCCAAACAGGAAGTTGGTCATTTTGAAATTTAACAAACACAAAAATGCATCCTTGTGAATTAAATGTTTAGGTTTGTGTTTGTAAATGTTATGTATATGGAAGTGCAGCAAAAAATGAGTTTTCAAAGCCTCAGATTGTGTGGACCATCCATCATTCAAGTCCCTGTGAATGAGCTGTTACTATAAAGGTAATAGGAACAAGCATATTAACATAAGCCTATAATCACTTGCAGCCAGAAAGCAAATCACACTTACTGACCAATTACATTTGAGCATTTATCTACCGCTCAGTGGTATAATACTATACTTTTCTATTGAAGAATATTTTCTCTGCTATCTGGTGTAAATTTTGGCACACACACACACACACACACACACACACACACACACACACACAAGCAAGAGAAGGCATTGACCCAGACTTGTGCTTGAGGTTCCCAGTGGAAGTTGCTCGAATGCTGGGCTGTTGACTGACCACTTATCCTGTCTGCTGCAATCTGGCCGGCACACACATCTTGACAAGCTCAGGCTTCCACTCGACTGCTAAGCTGAAGACAAACAAGACCTGGAGACCTGTGGGAATAGAGAGAGATAAGCTGTGTGTGTGTGTGTGTGTGTGTGCTAGGGTTTGTGTAGAACTAAAATCAAAGAATTATTTATATAAGTAAAAAGAGCTATTTCTTGTATTCCGTTATATACATGTGTGTGTGTGTGTTTACTTTCAGTTGATAATCTGTATGTGATGCATGTGTGTAATTGTTAGCATGGTTGGTGAACGTGGTTGCATAGTGATAAGAAACTCCCAGCTCTGGGCTGACTAGCACCAACCGTGACAGGTAGAGATGAGCCATGGCCTCTGAGTTCAATAAGAGGCTGTCGCTCGTGGCAAAACCCACTCGTGCTCTTTCAAATTAAACTGACGGCTTATGACCGCACGTGGCAAAACAGATTTGCTCATCATGAGGAATGACTGCTAATCTCTGGAAATGCGGTTTTCGATAACGAATGGGGCGGCGAGACGGGGGGAAATTATGATAATGATCAGAAGGTAATAAAATCTGTATCTATCAAGCCGCCGAATGTGGCACCGTGCTGACGGTAATGTGCATTCTCAGAAAAGCCTGAGGAAAGATCTGGTACAGATGATAACCTCAAAAGTGATGCTTGATGTGACCATTAGAAATAATTAGCAAACAATGCGTAGGTGGGTCTGGGTAGATTTCATGCTTCCCTAAGTTTCGGCAGAAGTCACAGGTTCATTGACAGAGACACCAATCTTTAATGAGACAGCAATGTGCGGTAGTTAAATTAGCATCGCTTCTGTTTTTATTTGCAAATGATTGAATTCCAGCTCTCTGAGCATGTTGCTACATTTAAACGAATCACAAAAACATGTGAACATTACAAATCCTCAACAACATCAGGCATTAACAAGGCTTTTAATACCTTATCTGTGAATTTATGCAAAGCTCCGTGCACAATACATATTTGGCAGTGAAACGGCTCTAACTACTGTTTTCAGTTAACGGCTGACAATACGAATTTCTCATTTTATAAGCATCATTTGTCGTGTTCCTGTATATGAGTACATTTAATTTATTCATTGCTCGTTAGCATAACAGTGTTTTCATTTTCATTCAGCTCTACAGCATCCGAATGATAACACAGCAAATGAGCTTAAGAAAAAAACCAGCATTAAATACAATACCTTGCGCAACCACTAGACTAAGGGACTCCAGACCAGATGTCAAGTTAGGGCCATGACCCAAGATTCAGTGAAGACTTTCCACACTTGCAATGTGAACTGGTTGGTCCTGAGATGACTTCTTTTGGACGTTCATGAAGTCGAAGCACGTCCACTGATGAGCGCATTTTAGAAGACTCGAAAGAGGCGCAAGACATTGAGATCCTTGGCGCACCGTTGCAAAGTCTATCAAGAAGGAAGTCCATGGTTGCTATGAAAAATGGAGTGTCACACCTGGACACAAACCATATAGGATTTGGATGGCCACAAGTGTGTGAAGAGAATCAGCTGATGGTTCCTTGTCCATGCCCAGAATCAGCCAGCTTCAGAATCCTCCCCTTCTATCTTCCTCTGCATTTACGCAGTATCCTGTGCTATGATACCCAATCCTATCATACACCAGTCTGGAGGTGAATGGCCTTCTTCTACGTTGGCAATTCTACTGCCTTGAAAATGTTTTACACCAAAACTGGGTTTTAGTTCATTCTGGGGTAAAGCTAGTGACAACAGTCATATTGAACAGTGGTTCACAATGTGGAGCCTGGGGACACCCAGGGGTCAGTAATATTTTAATTTTGTTGTAGCAGTGAAAATTACAGCCTACCATGATCAAGGTAATTATACTTATTATCGCGTTCTTATAGTTATTAGCCTGTTTGACTGGTCAGTTGAAATGGATGGGTTTAATTCAAACCTTTATAACAAAATAAAAAAGCAAAAAAAAAAACAAAAAAAAAAACAAGACCTATAAATGTCAAGATGGACAGTGTGTTCTGTTCAGGAATACAAAAAAAGCTCTATGGCACTAATAAATTGTCAAAATATTATTACATACTTAAATAAGGTTCATAAAATAAATCTGTTCTAGGGGTGTCCATGGATCTTTGTTTTATAGGGGTCTGAGCCTTTAAAGCATTTGAGAACACCTGATACAGAGGACTGATATGATGCTTTTTTCATTCAGTACAGCAACGAAAACACCAGACAAGGCTGTTTATATGTGTGCTTCAGAGCAAAAACTTCAAAACGTTAACAAACTTCCCAAATTGATGTTTATATATAATGTATTTCTCACTTATAGTTGGACGTTGGACAAAAGGCTTTGAACACGGATGCTCGGCTTCACTGGGAGAGAATGGAGTGTAGGCGGTGTGCTTTGCACAGAAGAAAATTAAAAAACAACAACATTTCAACATTTATTGGACAGTACACTCTTTATTTGTCCTGCCTGGATGCACAGCGTCTGTTTATGATGATTGGTCAAACTCTCAAAGGGGCGTGACTTCGTAACCAGCTGCCAATCACAGAAGCACTGCTGAACATGACTGACTCAAACTCAAACATATCTGCGCCAGTCAGAATCAGTTGGAGACTTCGAACATGTAATATGTAAATACTGTAAATACACTGTAAGTATAAAGTTCTGTTTAATTATTTGCATTCATGTCTGAAATTTGTTATTTATAAGTCTAGCTAGCTGTCGCCTCCTTCTTCAGCTAGCAGCTTAGCTCTTGAAGTTGATGTGTTAGAAGCAGGAAAAATGGCCAAGCGTAAGGATCTGAGTGACTTTGACAAGGGCCGAATTGTGATGGCTAGACAACTGGGTCAGTGCATCTCCAAAACAGCAGGTCTTGTGAGGGTTCCCGGTATGCAGTGGTTAGTACCTACCAAAAGTGGTCCAAGGAAGGACAACCGGTGATCTAGCGACAGGGTCATGGACGCCCAAGGCTCACTGATGTGCGTGGGGAGCGAAGGCTAGTCCATCTGGTCCTGTTCCACAGAAGAGCTACTGTAGCACAAATTGCTGATAAAGTTAATGCTGGCTATGATAGAAAGGTGTCAGGACACACAGTGCATCGCAGCTTGCTGTGGATTGCTGACTCCTGTGCACCGCCTAAAGCTCCTATAGTGGGGACGTAGGCTCCATAATAGAAAGTTGTGCTTCCGCTATTGTACAGTCCTGAAGAAAAAGGACGTTCTTAAAATTACTGCAGTTAAAATAGTGAGTGTAGAGCAAAATATACAAATCAATTTACGATTATAAGGGACATTAAAGGGTTGATTTTAAATTGTTTAATATTAAAGTCTACTAATAGACTTAGCAGACTTCACTATAGACTACTATAGTGATTAAAATGCCTGATAGATGTAAATCTAGGCAAGTCCACTTCACATACAAACCTGTTCTTATAACTGCTGAATGCAGAATTAGTTAAGAAAGCAGTTTGTTATTGTGCTGATATGTTTCATAGCTCGAGGGAAACTGCGTGGGTTAAATCACTCAGGAAATTGCAGCAATGCCGCATTACAGTGTGTTTGCTGCCAAGGAGAAGTGGGTTTCTACTGAAAAATCCACTGCATACAGTAACTTCTAGGGTGTTTTTTTTTTTTTTTTTT
>CM040979.1:3155508-3172226 GCA_022985145.1 Pangasius djambal
GTCATATGACTCAATCCTGCATTACGTACAACACAATTCTATAGTAAACTCCCGGAAACTACCCTTTATGCCGTTAAACAGGGCTCATAGCTTCCTCTGCATAGTCTTGATAGCTGCACTGTGTCTGAGCTACACCTCAAACTCCTTACTGTACTTAGAGCCATAGCTATAATTTGTGCTGATGACACATTCCCATCTCTTTTAGAAATGCCTCGTTTTATCCCTGCCATTGTCTCGTCATTACAATGTCACGTGATGCTCTAACAGCTACGGAGTGCATGGACAGTAAATAGCAATAGTTCTGTTGAGATTAATGCCTGGTGCTGAGATGAGTATTAGATAAATGCTAGGGTTTTTTTTTTTTTTTCCTTACCAGGTGCTATCATGTTATTAAGTAAAATGTGACTATGGGGAAAAAGGTATACGGTAGAATTTAAGTTATTTGGACACAACATGTTTAAGCTGGCACCGCTATCCTGTATACGAGATGAGATTATTTAAGTTAGCAAGTGTTCATCAAAAACACTATAAAGTTGCTATAAAGAGAAAACCAGATTGTAAATAAAACCGTACTGTGAAGATCATTGAATGCTTCAAATGACCAAGCAGGTAAGGTGTTTTATGTGTATATATTGTGATTGTCAGTGATGTTTGTCATTAGCATGTCTCTAATGGTGGTTTGGTGACCGGTGTTATCGTTGATATTGCCTTATGTTAGCAGGCTGGAAATTGGACTGTAGGCTAAATCCAAATCCAACAACGTGGCTATGCTTAAATACATGACAGTCACAAACATTGTAGCAGCATGGCTCACACACTTGGCTATTGTAAGAACTGTAAATGTACCATCATACACATTATAGAAATAGTTACATATTATAGTATAGTATACATAATAGATACATTACTACGAAATGTTTCTCTTGCCATGTGTTATCAGGACCCTTAAACCCCACCCACTTTCATTTCTATTCGCATTTCTCCGTGGATTAGCTACAAAACAAAACAATATTCTTTTATCGTGTTTATTCGGCTGTATATATACTGCAAGCCTTATGTTAGGACTGCTATGTGATTGACCTGATCTCAGGTCACCTCTGGCTTTTAATATTGCTAGTTAGTTCATTAGTTATTTTCTACAGTATTTTTAGCTGCTGTCCAAATACTTAGCAGCAAGTGGCTTTTTTCGAGGTCCACCACAGAATGTTAACTAGTTGTACTACATGAACTATCTGGTTAAAAAAAAATGCAGCGCATCAATTATAGGACTTTTGGGAAACCTAATAGAGTATTTGTTTATTTTATTGATGGTCAGAATGCTTCATATCCACCAGCATTGTGCAAATGATCACATACTAGCTCCAAACCACAATGTCCTGTCCAGTATCTCAGACGTATGTGTGCGGTTGCTAAACACCATATGACACACTATCTAAAATGAACAAAAGACGCTACATCACTCTGGACCAACATCAGAAACAAGTAAGAGGGGTATCCTAAAGTTTGAAAGTATATTCCAGTGAGTACAATACACTTTAATTAACTTCCTAATTGTATATTAATGATTGGGATGTTAATCTAGTTTACATTTTATTGTGTGTATTCAGTTATTTTAATACAGAAATGTACTATTATTTTAATGGTAGTAGTCAATGGTATTACTGTATTAAAATATGTCTTTTGAGTGGAGTGTGTATAATTGTACTATAAGACTAAAGAAGCAAACAGGTACTAATATTAGGGGTTAAACAGATTAGTTGACTAATTAACTAATACATCCACTAGTCGCCACTGTGGGGAGCTGTCGACTAGTCAGGGCAGTGGAAAAAACAGCGAGGCACACAGTAAATGTACTTTGTTACTCTGGAAATATTTCAGTATCAGACTTGTAACCCGAAGGTGAACCTGAAGGTTGTGGGTTCGAGTCTCGGGTCCGGCAGGGATTGTAGGTGGGGGGAGTGAATGACCAGCGCTCTCTCCTGCCCTCAATACCACGACTGAGGTGAGACTCTTGAGCAAGGCACCGAACCCCCAACTGCTCCCCGGGCGCCGCAGCAAAAAAGGCTGCCCACTGCTCCGGGTGTGTGTTCATGGTGTGTGTGTGTGTGTGCACTTAGATGGGTTAAATGCAGAGCACAAATTCTGAGTATGGGTCACTGTACTTGGCCACACGTCACTTCACTTCATCACTTTAATAGAACGTTAGCATTTCATTTTGGATGAAGTGTAGAGATAAGTGCGATGTTTTTTTTTTTTTTTTTGCACTATAGATTGCATAGTGAATACCATCGTGACCAGCAGTGTGTGAATGAATGAATTTGGGCTGTGTGTTACTCTCCAGTCCCACTCCAGCTGACATTGGCCAATCCAGACTTGTTTTTGGACACTACACACAGGCCGGAGTTGAACACCGTGGAAAAACCTCCCAGACACTATTGTACACATAGCATCCTCCATCCAGGGAAGGTTATAAGGAGGAATCTGATACACTGAAATATGATACACAGTTCTATTATTGCACACATTTATTGCACTGGTTTATTTATTTTTGTCATTAACAGTGTACCCTAAATAAGCATTGCATCTGGAAATATTATCTTATATCATATCTGGAAATACAATTATATTTGTCACAACAGCCCAGGACAATACCCCTCCCTGACAGCAGAGGTCAATATCTCCAGAGCTCTAATTGGTTCATTTCCTGTTTACTTCCTGGTTTGTTCAGTATATACAGGAAGTACAGGGTCTTCAGTGTGTTGTTGGAAAGGTCTTGTTTCTCCCATGTTGTGTAAGGTGTTAGCTGTGTTTTCCCTTTTTGTCTTTCCTGTATTTTGACCATCTTGCTAATTTTGACTATTGTTGTTTGGTGATGATTACTGTGTTTGCACACTGGCTGCCCATTGGAATGAACCAGCCTCGAAAACTACTTTCTTAAATGATGCTTTAAAGTTAAAGCTCATGTAAGGATGATACCCCTCTCTCTGAATCAGTATACTGAATTAGTCATATGCATGGATAACCTCTTAGGGGCTGGATGCTCTTGTGTATGCTGCACTGTAGTGAAGGAATGGAAATATGTCATGCCAAGTTTTCTGAAGAGGAAAACTATTATCGAACACTAAATGGACCCTGAAGAGAAAGTCCAGGTGAGCTCAGCTCTTTGGCAGAGAACCATAAAGTCACTTTACCCATTTGTTTATCATGGTGCATACATTTCCACTGTCTTAAGTCAACTTCTTGGGCTGCAGGTACCTTCCTGGATGAGGAAATAGCTAAATAGGAAATAGCAGTTTAAGATTCCCATCTGCTGGGTGATATACATTACATCGTGTTTTCTCTAAAATTGATGGAAAAAATTATCTATACAAAATGACTGCATGCATTCATGACTGCTTTCTCATAATTCTGTGAACTAGGCGAATGGAGGATGCATAGGAAAACTGTGCCTTTGACACCGCGCCAATGTGCACAGGATTTCTGCACTCTGAAACCATCTAATTTCTAATTACCGAATCCCTTCATAAGCATTTGGTCTTAGGACCTCTTTGGCTGACTATACACAAGGAGAACAAACATTGTAGAGTCTGCAGTGCTATGAACAGTGCATTTCTCTTCCCTATTATGCTGCCCAAGTTGAATTTCCAGATAGCGAAATAAAGATTTGAATCTCTGAACCGTACCTTGACCTTGCAGAGGGCTTTACCAAAGCCAAGGCCTCCACACTGCCCCTGCACTGATCATTGGACTGTGTGATCGATCTCCTGCCAGGAGCTTCACCATCATTCAGTTGTGCATATCTTTTATCAGTTCCAGAAAGACCATGGATGAGTACATTAAGTGAGGATTGGCCTTGGACTACACTTATCCCTCTACTTCTCCAGCAGCACCATTATTCTTCTTTGTTATGAAAACTGATTGACGGCTTAAACCCTGTATTGATTACCATGGCTTGAATGCCATCCTTTACCTTTAGGCCCACCTGCTTTAAAACCGGTCCTGTGGGCAGGGCAGGGGAGTTGGTGGGGGTAGTTTGGGCATGGTAGGGGGCATGAGTCGGGCATGAGTCTTCACAAAGTTGGACTTACACAATGCCTATAATCCTGTTTGTGTCAGAGAGGGGGGGCGAACAGAAAACAGCTTTCATCCCAACCTCAGGTCACTATGAACATTTGGTGATGTTTGATGCACTTGTAAACACCCCTCTGTATGCCAAGTACTGTATTTGTGAATGAAGTACTTTGGGAATTCCTGCACCAGTTCATCATAGTATCGTTATTCCTCATCAGAAGAAGAACATGTAAGTCCTAGTGCTGTCTAAACTCATGGAAAATCACATCTATGTGAAGTTAGAAATGTGTGAATTTCACAAGACTTCAGTGGCATTTTTCTCAGGTTCATCTTGAATGCTAAAAGAGTGAAAAATGCATAGAGTAGAAGCAGAAGCCTCCTGGCAGCAGCCCAAGAATGTCAGAGAGCCCCAGAGATTCTTTTGGTTTGTGAATTTATATTAAAGATTTATCCAAGGCTTTAGTTCTCTAGCTGCTCCACTCATGTTATTATTGAAGCAAAAACCCAAATGAGATGCTGCTGCTTTAGACACATTTCAGAACCTGAAGGAATGATTCTCCATCATCCTGAGCCCTCATGTCCATTTGTTGTATAAGTGGGTGCATCTGAAAATGTTATTGGGGCCATCAGCATGGCTGAGCTGGGTTTCCCTGTTTACCTTTCCTGGGTTTTGACCATTCTGTTAGCATGGATTACTCTTTGGATTACCCTATTGTTTGAATATCATTACTGTATATTGACCATTACGTACCTCATCACTTAGATTTTGGATTATGTCTCAATAAAGTCTTGCACATGGACATCCTCATTGTTCTTGAAAGTCTGGTTCATTACAATACATAGCACCAACTAGCGCCAAGCAATGACATGATTACTATTACGCACCAAGTGGGCTATAAAAAAAAATTTATGATTAATCCCTGTTTATACTGTACTATGATCTCTAGTCTAAGGGTCATGTTTGTGTACAGTAAATGTGGGCCCATGAACACATACATGACTGCTAATGTAGCAAGAGGACAAGTGAAGAACAGCAGCTGGAATGGATTACCTCAATGAGTATCAACACTACTGGACCGGTCCAGAGCAAAGGAGATGATTGCAGTAAGATGAGAAGAGAAAAGCGGGACATTTTATATTTCAGATGATTCCTGCTTGTCAGCAGTGGTCAGAGACTGGCAGGTAATTAATCATTGATGGATGCCAAACTGACATTGACTATATAGTTTCATGTGATTTGATGCCTCATTGTGGTTTAACCCAGAATGATTCCAGTTAACATGGCCTGGTTTAAAAAAAAAAAAAAAAAGGTGCACTCAAATTCTCAACTCCTAATATTCCAGTCTCAAGTTTCTCCCTGAAAACATCAAGAGGAACTTGGATTGTTTTCTCCATTTGAAATGACATTACTCAGCAGGCTTTGTTTATCCTATTTGGTAAATATCATTTGGTTAAAAACAGAGGATCTGACAGGGCTGTTTTTAACGTTCGGTATTCTCAGATGTCTAAAATGGAGCACAACGTAAACATAACCACAGATGAGACCAAAAAGACTGACAAATGAGGTGGAGCACGGCTGCTGTCGAAATCTTACGGCGAGGTTTCAGCAGCGTTAAGAATATACCTGCTTTTTTTTTTATTTATTTTTTTATATATCACAACCCTACATATCTTGTCATATTTACATGTGAAACTCCAGATATACTCCTCTGTTCTTTGCGTTCCAAGTTCAAAAACATGACGCTGTATCCTGTAGCATCAGCGGTGGATTCAATCTTCAGAAAACTTAGCAGTGTACAACTGTGGATATAAAAGCGGCAGTAAAAACCAAAGGCTTGTCAGTCGAAAACTTGGCTCGTGCAAGGCCAGCTGAAACTACGAGCATTTACTTATTCTGCTTCATCTCTGTTTCAAACTTTTTTTTTTTTTCTGAAGGCAAAGTAAAGGAAAAGTTTTTCGACTTTATGACGCGTCACTAAGAATAGACGTAAGGCACGGAGTGAGCATGAAGAAATAAGAGCTGTAAACGTCTGACTTCAGAAAATTATCCTTATCGCTCATTTTTTTTAAACATTTTTATTTTTTTTAATTTAAATTTGATCATCAAGAACCACCTTTAGATATTTACTTTAATGCTTATATTAAATGTTGATGCTTTACGCGTTTCCCTGCGAGTTTACACTAGTGCTCTTATACGTTTAATGATTTACATACTTACTTTAACAATTTATATTTAAGGCTTTACATGTTTATCTTATTACTTTACACATGCGTGTGCTTTACGTGTTTATTTGAACGCTTTGCATGTTTTGCTCAGCTTCTTTCAAAATGTTCTTTGTTTGCTTTTAATGCTTTACAGTTTTCTCTTAATGCTTTACACAAGACCGGTACATGCCACTACAAGTCAGCACAGACACACTGTACCTCTGAAGTGTCAAAACTGTATCTACTCTTCAAATGGATACAAAAGCTGATCTGAAGGCTCAGGGGATTTTCAGAAGTCAGCAACTCAGTATCAAACAGTAGAGCTCAGCTCTCTTGCTGCCACACAAGCGTTCGCAAACACAGATTTGGCCATGTCAGCTCAAGGCCACACACAGCACCAACCAGAAACACCAACATAGTGACTGGTGCTTTTTTTTTGGGGGGGGACGAAGATGGGTTTCCATGGTTTTCGATGTCTCTGTCTCCCACTGTTCATATATCAAGTGAATAAAAGTACAGAAGAACAAACAAACAAAAATGGTTAAATGAAAGTGTAGTGGTTTCAAGAGCTTAAAAATGAAAGCAGCAAGTCAAAATTATGCTTGAGTGTAAGTTAAACATACTGAAATAAATAAAAGTAAATAAAAATGAAAGTAAATTATTTTAACAGATCTTAAAATAATTAAAAAAATAAAAGTCAGATCATTTTTTTTTGCATGTGTATGTGTGTGTGTGTATATATATATATATATATATATATATAAAATCTCACAAATCTGTAACTATTTGCAGATTCATATGAAAATGTCTTCTGTCGACAGTCAGGCCCAAGGTTAGCACCTTTTCCTACAACTTCAGTCATGTGAAAAGAAATTTGAACTTCTGTTAACATTTGTGACTAATAGATAGCCCTTAAGCAGTAGAGTTGATTGGATCCTTTAAATGTAGCTAATAAACAAAACGTTAAAAATGCACAGGAACACATTTTAGTATATAAGTAGTTTAAGTTCGTTGGAAGTAGTTGGAAGGTCTGGTAGGAAAAGCATGAATTCTGATTACTTGAATTCTTTGGTTTGTTTTTGTCCCTTTGTCTTAACGAATCTCTTTAAGTAGCCATCAAAAAAAACATCTCAAAACTTTTCCGCAAACACATGCTCATCGAATCCGAAGCCTCGTGGTTCATGGCTTGAAGTTGGTTTCTCTGCTCTTTGTTGTCGTTTGTAAACTTGAACTGTACTCTTTAGTACTTTTGTACTTTTTTACGTAGCTTTTAACATTGCACTGGAGTTTTCTCTCTTACCTTCTGTAATGTTCTTGCTTGTTTCACCTGCAAGTCACTTTAGATAAACAGTATCTGCCAGATGAGAGCATTTTGGCACGATGTACTAATGCACATGCAATTAGAAAGAATATGTGGGTTTTTGTGGTGTAGTTATGGATCTGTTGAGGATGACCATGCTGCCGTTCCTGCTTTCAGATTCTCGGATTAGCCTAAAAACTCTCTACATGTGCATCCTGGCTGTTAAACCTTCCCCAAACCGCTACATCACCACTTCTACACATCTCATCCAACATGTTAATGTGAGAATACACGTTATATTTTATTCCTAAACAGTAAGCAGATCACTGATCAACGGGGTTTGTGATCTTTAGCTTGTCCTGAACTTTAAGCTGTTCTTCGTTGGAAATCCTCGTGTATTTTGTTCATCTGATGAGAACATGAAATGCTACAGTACGAGAATTTTCCCGTCCAAGATCTGACAGAATGCACGTGGCCTGACCTTGGCATATTCGCTGTTAAAGGGCTGTGTTTGTTCACACACTCCATCACCAAGGCCAGCTAGTGGGATCTTAACGTCTCTTGCACCTGATATACCAACAGCTGTGAGTGTCTCACTCTCTTACTACTAGTGTGAATAACATCTTTCTTTCTTTAAGGTTCCAGGGATTGAAGGCAAATGATTTGTAAACCAATTTTGGATAAAATAAGTACTTTTAAAATAAAGTAAATGGGTGGTAGTTTTAAAGACAACTGCGTTTAATACTATTTTTTCATCCATTTTCATTTTAGGATTAATAGAAGGTACTCCAACTTTTCATATGCACAGAACATAAATCGGTCGTGCACGTCAAATGTGTACATATGCTTTTAATAAAAATTTGATTAATTATGCAGAATTTGATTTTTTTTTTCTCCTGAGTTTTTATTAAAGTGTTTTTTTTATGTATTATTTAAAATATAACATTATCATTCAGTAGTGCTGATTAAAAAACACAATTGCTTGCATACATTTGTTTGCGTACAGTGCGTCCCCCATGATCTCTGGACAAAAAAAAAAAAAAAAGAAACATATATACAAGTATGTATGTTTAACAATTTAATGTCAGGTCCATAATTATTTGGACAGTGACACAATTTTCATAATTTTGACTCTGTACACCACCACAATGGCTTTGAAATCAAGATGTGATTGAAGTGTAGACTTTCAGCTTTAATTCAAGGGGTTTAACAAAAACATTGCATTATCATAATTATTAGGATTATTTTTTTTAGACTTTATACAAATCCTTTGCAGTCAGTGACTGCCTGAAGTCTGGAGCCCCTGGATATCATCAAATGCTGAGTTTCCTGCCTTGAGATGCTTTGCCAGGCCTTTACTGCAGCCGCCTTCTGTCGCTGCTTGTTTCTGGGTCGTTCTGCCTTCGGTTTTGTCTTCAGTAAGTGAAAAGCAGCTGGGTTGAGATCAGGTATTCGGCAGTTTCAGCAGCTGTAGCACTTCCTTGTAATGAATGCACCAAAACACTTTAAAATACTCCTCCCTGGGGAGATTTTAGCACTCGTAGTGCAGGTTTACACCAGGACGAGGGTTTCAGGATATGCGCAGAGGTGGCACACCTGAACCTTGTTGCCTAGCCCATATTTATGTGCTCTCTCACCCTCTTTCTCAGGCTGTGTGGTGAGCTGTGGAGTCGCTATATCAGGGACGCTTAGTGAGCTGGAAAAAACACTATTTGTTTCTTTATTTATTTATTCACCCATTCATTCATTGTTTTAAACTGCCTGTCTGAAATTATTAGGCAGTTATGTCTTATCTGAAAGGGATTTGTGATCAAGAAAATATTACAAACAAAAATAATGTGGTTTATTCCACCAGTTTGGACATCTGTCTACAGTTCAGGTGTGAAATACTGTCACTGGGTTTATACAGTGGTGTGTGAAAGTTTGCACCCCCTTGGCCTCCAACCTCTATTTTACTGTTTATCTATAAAACAGGATTTAATGTTGTTGGGTATATTTATCTAATGATGTTGGAAACCCGTTACCCTAAATATGAGTCTATGGCAACACCGCCGTGTTAAACCTAAACTCACTTTTAAAAAATCCACAAAACCAGGAAGTAGAATAAAATTCCAAATTTCTATCAAACTGAGAAAAAAAACCGCAAACATTATGATTGTTTCACTGTTAGTATCTTAACATACAGATACATGTTCTAACCGGTTTAGTTAGTCATGATAATGACTGCTTCATCGCTTATATATCAGTGCAGGTGACTGCGCGCGCGCGCGAGAGAGAGCTGCGTCACGTCACTGCTCCCCTACGCAGTGCGCGTGCCGCTCTCTCTCAGCTACGCACCAGCGTTACGCATCAAACCGTGCGTAAGTGCGGTTGGTGAATGTCCTTCCTGCGCCCCTCACTGGCCTTCCTGTGCGTTTCCGGCTCTGCTGCTGGGTGTTTAGTACCGAGCGGAGAGGAGATGCACACGGCACTTGAGTGAGGTAACTATATAAAAAAAAAACCCGCGATTTTGTTTTCACACACTCCCACAACATGGACCCGGGCGGCGTATCCGCGCGTAGCCAGCGCTCCTGTGTTTTTAATTTATTTTTAAAAAACAGATAAAACCGGAGCTGTAATGGGGAAGATCCCGGGCTGCTCGCGCTCTCGCCTCGCTCACGGAGCACATTGCGTTGACGTGTGCCTTTACGGAGCCCGGAGCTTAGCCTAGCCTAGCCTAGCCTAGCATAGCATAGCACAGCACAGCACAGCACAGCATAGAGCTAGCCTAGCCTATCTTAGCTTAGCCTAGCTTAGCTTAGAGCTAGCGTTAGCTCTGCTCCTGCTGTGCGTTTGGGTTTTGTTCGCGATAATGGCTGCCAAACCAGACGGGTGTAAAATGGCGGAGTGTTTAAAGCGCTGAAAATGTCAAGAAAATGTTTAAGTCTGTTGTTAGACTACGAGCGTGCGCGAGTGTGTGTGTGTGAGTGTGTGCGCGCGCGTGCTCGGCTCTCGTGATGATTAGCATTAGCCAGGGGAAGTGGTTTTAGCGCGGTCAGCCAGGGAAATGAATAAATAAATAAATAACTAATTAACTGAATAAACGCCGTGTAGATGAATGAGTCTGGTGTAAAACTGTGACAGGATTCTGATGATGATGATGATGATGTTGTTTATGTTTATGTTTATGTTGTTGCTATGGGCTGCTTGCGGTAACCAGTTTAAATCCAACTTTAACCCTTTCAGTCCTGATGTATAAAGGCTCATTTACAATTCTTATCTAAATTATTTACCAAAAAAATAAATAAAAAAATGACTCGGAGTCTGAAACACACTGTCATTTTAAAAATGTAAAATATTCTGTATAACGTCACTTCCCGTTTGGGAACTTTCTGCTGTAAAAGTGTTTGCTTTATTTTTAAATGGCAAATATTTATTTATTTATCTCTGTATTAATTTCAGCGAAATGGCATTCATTCCCCCTCAGTGTTTGTGTTTGAGTCTGATTTTTGCTCCTGTGTGAGTTTATAACCGTGTAAAGTCCAGTGTGAGCTCGGGGAGTTGGGATTATATATCATTATACACTCAGTCAGTTCACAGGCAGTTTGTTCGAATGATCGTGTTTCAGTCTCAGAGGTATAAATCGGTAAATAAGTTTTTGCTGAACTATTTTGAAGTGTTTGTTGAGTGTGTGTGCTGTGGGGACGGTGCTTTGCATCACAAGACAGTGTTGAGAAACAGATTCTGACGTCAGATGAACTTGACACAGGATGTGCAGGATGACTGACGTCTAAAGCTGGCGATACGTCACCGCGCGTCGCAGAACAGACGCACGTGGAGCAGTGAACGTGTACCGAAGCTTGCGCAACGGGTCGAAATATGCTTCCTACACGTCTCCTGTAACAGTGCGCCGTTACAGCCGGGTCAGACCGCGCGTCTGGGTTTGGCTTTGACTTTGGCTTTGGCTTTAACGCGTTTCCGGAAAAAAAACCGAGACGTGCTGATAAATACGTCTGATGAAAACCTGAATACGGGATGCGCCACGAGTCTGCAGAGCGTCTCCTGATGACGCCTGTACCTTCATTATAACTATTAATAATAATAATAATAATAATAATATCTGCTCACAGTCTGTTCTGGGTTTTAGACACGGGGTGAGTTTGCGTGATTATGGTACGGCTGACGTGTTGAGAATCGTGACCTCATAAACCATTAAAACTGGAGCTAGGTTTGTCTAATATTAGTCTGACTAGAGTACCGTTTGGATGGGACGTGATTTTTGGACGTGTGTGTGTGTTTCACTTTCCACGTATTACATTCACCTGATTTTAACACGAGCTGATCACTTTGAGCGTCACTGTAAGTGCGTGAGAGCTTGATGACGCGTAGGTCACATGACCATGACGTGTAAGTAGGCTCTCAGGTGGCCGTTTGTTGTTCTGCATTTTAAACTCGACCACCGCCTTCTTTCGTCCTGGTGTCGGCGGGAGACGAAAGAACGAAGTGCTTCCTGTATTTACACTGAAGAAAAACCACAGAACCTCTTTTCCCCCCACGACGTGAGGGAGTCTCTTCCGGCGTGTCCTGTTCAGACGGGGGTTTTAGATGTCATCAGCGATTATTTATACACCATGCAGCAACACCTCAGACACCGCTGACCCCAGGATGGGAGATGTAAAACTCTCCGAGCGCTCGGCTGCCTCTCCGACTCTCCGTGACCTTTTGTGTCGCTTCCTGTAATAACACGTGGACGGAAAAAAATCAAACCTGAGCAAGAAACAAAAGAACCCGCAGTATTCAGGGGAGTGAGAAACTTTAGTCATGATCAATATTTTGCTTAAGTATTGACATGAAAACTCGGAGATAAAAGCTCATTTTATTAATACCATGAAAAAAGCTTTAAAAAAGTTTTGTTGTGGTTGCATGTGGCTGCATTTCACACTGACATCATATCAGACTGCGATTAGAGGCGAGTTTTATAGACAGCTGACGTAAACTCCATGCTCTGGGCTCTTAGTGGAGCTGACGGCTCTTTGTGCGAGCGTCAGTGGAACTGAGCATTTAAGCGCTGGATTCTCTGCACGGAGCGTAAACACGATTGTTTAATGAACTCGTGTACGTGATCATCTCCAGTCACCTGCACTAGTGCGGAAAAACATAACCACATTCCCATTTTTCCTCTTCCCACATCATTGCTTCTGTAAGGAAGCCGTGTAAATAGTGTTGTATTAAAGCTGCGTGTGATGATCTATATTTCTGTATTAAACACGTCCATCTGTTAGCATTCGTTACGTAAAGGCTTAAACAGGACCTGGGCAGGTCTGGTGTCTGATACTTTCCTGCATTGTATATTTTTTTTAATAAAACCTGTTGCCTCGCCGAAAGACTTGTGCCTGTAAGCGCCGGATTTTTCTAGCATTCCCTCTTCCTCTTTTTTTTGCTTTTTTTTTTTTTTTTTTAATAAGTCATTCAGCTGATTTTCACATGCTTTAGCATATTGGTACTTTTCCAAAAAATACTGCTGCTGTTTAATGGAATGAAGAAACATCGCCCTTTCACAAGTTTCTCCCAATCAGCCCGGAGAAAACGGCAGGAAGAGGAGGAGGAGGAGGTTTCCTTTCTGAGTTCCCATTTAAATATATTAAAATCACTGGTGTGTAAATATTGGCGTAAGCCAAATGGACGTGAAAATGTTCCGCAGGATTTACAAAGGTTTCAGAAAGGCTTCGCGCTCACGTGCGCACGTCTGTCACATCTAAAGTGCAAAGCACGTTCCCAGCACAGCTCATTTGCGCGCAGTGACGCCCACAAAACCCCATAAAAGGTCAAGTGCACAGACAGCTGGTCGCACCAAATGAGCAGGTAGAAAGGTAGAAGTCATTTTGACTCACTGCTATGCCAATGAAAATATTTAGTAATAATAATAATAATAAGGGGATCGAGTGTTAAATCCCGCATCAGCGGAGGCATTTGTTTACGACCGTCTTAATTTATGGGTTTGTGTTGACGTGCCTTCTTTATTTATTTGTTTTTTTATCTTTGGTTAATAACGATGATATAAACTGACTGGTACGAGCATGAGGACGTGTGTGTGATCGAGACCCCCGAGCTCTTCTGTAAGTCGCTCTGGATAACAGCGTCTGCTAAACGCTGGAGATAAAATGAATAATAAGCGGTTTAAAGTCTGCAGTATAATCCAGATATAAAAGTGCAGCGACTGAAACCGATCGAGGCGAGGTTTACGTTAGTCTTCGTATGCTCCGGAGCACGAGTAGGACCCGGACGATTTGTACCGAATTCACAGGATTTTCATGAATACCAGGTTTCTTGTGTAAGCACTCGTTTGAATGATGATAAAAAAAAAATTAAAAAAACAGCCTCGATCAGGGTTTCTCTAACATTTTACACGTAGGAACCCCCTTTAACTAAACTAAATTCCACAGACTTTAAATTCGTCAAGTATTATTTTAAATATTTATCAGAGCTCAAGTGCTTTCCATTGCTGAACATCGCATTGACGAAACATTTTAGATCTGAGCCGCCGTTGGTGCTCGGACCGCTAAGTATAATGGCTTTTAGCTAACAAAGCGCTGTTCGCTATTTTTCTCCCTGTTCGTGATTTACGGTTTAAAAAAAAAAAAATCATGATGAATGGTTTAATCGTAGAGACCTGATAGCCTAAATGAACAGACAGGAGCAGAAGCATTTCCACTGATGTTAATAATAAGCCGGACACACACTGATTGTTTTGAGGTCGTTAATAAGCACCTTCTCAGTTGACCACGACGGAAAGCGAGCCCAGTCTGGGCCGTGTGATGGTGGAAGGGGGCGGGGCTTCCAGATGGTATCAGGGAACAAAACACCTGCGGAAGTCTTTCCTGGCTCGCACGTGGCTCGTCTCCTGTTTTGTCGTGAAGAACCAGACTGCTCTCGGGAGAATTGCTCAGCGATCACTTGCACTAGTGCACTGCGACGTTAAATTGTGGAGCTCCTACGCAAAACGTGTAAACGTCGGCGGGTCACGGATGGCAGTGTAACATCATGCAGAGACAATAAAAGCACTAGATCACAGCTACATAAATCAGCTAAGGGCTGACAGGTATATTAGTTGGCAGATTAAATCCGATGCTAAGGTTCCACGAGCTGATAACGCGCCGATAAGGTGTGTGTGTGTGTGTGTGAGAAAACCACCACTGACTTAATGTGACGGCATTTTAAAAACCATAACCAAACACACAGTGTTATAAAACGGCTTTATATGTGACGGCTTTTACTTGCCGGAATGTCGAGCAGTGGCGTGAAAACGGACTGCAGTGAGATGATTGCTCTTCGGTTAACGGTTTAGTAAAACACGCTTTACTTTACAGCGATCGCTGACACGTTCATCTGGCGCGAAAGGAAACGCGCCGTGAGCCGGCCGCGGAATGTAGGTGTAAAATCGACCGCACAGATTTTCTGTCATCAGAGCAGCACATTTACAGGTGACCCGAACATCCGAAGTGTGTGTGTGTGTGTGTGTGTGTGTGTGTGTGTGTGTGACGACAGAATTACGATAAACACCAGAAGCAGAAATCTAGAAATGGTCATGTGTGTGAATGTGTGTGTGTGTGTACGGTGATGGCGTGGAGTCTCGTCCAGGGTGTGTTCCCTCTGGGACATTCTTCCGGATGCAGCGCAGGATAAACCGCACAGGGAGCGTACAGTAAAGTACAGCGGAGATCCTAATACATGATCCACTGGCTGTCGTGAAGCTCGTAAACACCGCCGAGCTGGAGTTCATCCGGCGGTAATGAAATGTGCCGAGGCTCATTAGAGCACTGATTTGATGAGAGGTAACTACAAAACGCTCGACTGTGATTCAGCACAGGAGCGCGTTAACTCTTAACGCCCGATTCATTTGTTCCCCTCAGAAGGCGTGGATTTCTCTCAGGGTACAATTTAACCAAGACAAACACAAAAAAAAACCCCACAGATTGAAGCCTGGATATCTGCTCGTGTTAAAAAGTCATCCTGGTATACAGTACGTCATTCGAGTCCTCGATAAGAGCCCTCAAGGACCATGATGACAGATACGACCAGCTACTGAGCAACTGAGTAACCGAACAAACCTGGATAACCGAACCCTCGTCTTACACAGACACGGAGGTTGAGGTTACACCTTCAGCCCACTTTTTTTTTAATCAGACTTTTACCGGCAAATCATTGTGCGGTAATTCAGAGATTCTGTTGTGTCCACGCTCAGAGCTCACACACTGGGAACGAAAAGGGAAAAAAAACACATATACAAGGTCATCTGTGTGATCTTACTTCACCCGTGGTGTTTTATTTAAGCCACAGACTGCACAAGTCGTAAACACCGATCACGGCTGTTGTCACAAACGAGGGAAAAGGAACTGCGACGTGTGAACAGCGTGTTGGCGTGCGGTAGATCACTACCTCCACGCAGCGCCTCGAACGTTCAGGTCGTCTGTTCGATATCGTCGACATTCTCCAAGTATCGTGATACACGTTCCTGACGACTTTTCCTCAGTTTAGCACACGTCCTCAGGCAGTCACGTTAATGTGCTGTGTCTTACACCACATCTCTTTAAAATACAGAGCCGAGGAAACGAAGGCGTGCTTTCAGATTTACTGATAAATTTAGCAACAGGTTATCAAACAAATCTGTGATGTGGTAGAATTGGCAAAATGTGATTACTAGGGTTATTTCTTTTTTTTTTAAATTAGCATTAGAGTTTAACTACTTTTAAAGTCCTGCATTTCGTGATGTCATTACATTATTTTAACTATTAACTTATAGCATTTATATTATATCTTTTTCCATATTTATTATATTTTTTCTGCATTTTTATTTCTTATTTTATATTATTTTATGCATTTTTTTCTGTATATTTTTGTTTTTTTTCTGCTATTTGTTGCATTTCTATTTTTGTCTGTTTTACTTTAAAAAAAAAAAATATATATATATATATATATATATATTTGACCACATTTCTTTCTTTCTATTTTAACATCTCACTTTAAAGCACGTTGAGTTGCATTTTAAACACATTATTATCATTATTATTATTATTATTATTATTATTGGTCGTTGTAAAGGAAATGAGTTCAGTTCTAGTTTTCATTGATGTCCCGTGTCCCCCCCCCCCCCCCCCCCCCCCCC